>JAVSBS010010329.1:310412-357349 GCA_033124195.1 Coracias cyanogaster
GTTAGAGATGTCCCTGCTTATTGTAGGGGGGTTGGACTAGATGGCCTTTAGAGGTCCCTTCCAACCCAATACATTCTGTGATATAGAGACAGACAAAGGAAAACTAACATTATTTCCTTCTGTATAACTTTCCTTGACGCACAGGCACCTATATGGTTCCACAGCTGCATCGCAATTATCAGCATGGCCATGGCAATTACATCTGAAAGAACAATAGGTAGTGAAGAAAAAATTAAAACATGGAAACATCTGTCCAACAATATATAACACGGTTGCAAAGACAATTTAGTGTATTACATGCTCTGGTTCCTTAAGGACAAATAAACAACACCAAAGAGAATGTTCTTAAGTGCTGTAACATACAAAAGACTACCTCAGTCAACGTATTTTTAAGTATCAACAATTTCTTTCCAAGAAAATAAGAACCAGCATATAGTAGAATCACTATTACCTTATATAATAGTAATGAAAACTATATTTCAGTATATAACATTATTATGTAAAGCTTGATTAAATAAATGCCAATTATTCACCGATATTAAGCGTTACAGTGTGGCTACAGTTTTTCATGAAACCTTAACCATGTGAAGCATAATTTTCTAGTTTAACCCATTTTGATCTCAGTTAAAATGTCCATTTCTCACTAAAATAAAATATTTATAGAGCATTAATTAATAGGCAGTAACCATCCCACTCTGTCTGAAGGGCTGCTTTTCTGGAGGCATGGCACAGCTTTGCAAACTACAGCTGAAATTATTTTCCTATTACATAGTCACCCAGATTGTAGCTCTGTAAAAGCATCATCAAAACACATCTAAATCAATAAGCAAAACACATTAGTAGCATAGAAAATTTTAAGGTAAACGTGACCTCTAATGGTGTGCTTTGTCTCAACATGAGGACTACCAAAATAATTTCAGGGATAATACTTATTAACAAAAATCTGCACCATATGCTTCTTGGAAACTATTTCATTGCCAAATTTGCATATTATTTACAGGGTATAATTAGTCCTTTCACAAGACAGCACACTTGTATACAATAAAGTTGTCAGTCACTAATAATGTAGCACTTTTACTGACAGCTGCCCAGTTTTAAAAGTAAAACTACAGCTAAAACAAAAGATTGAGCTCTGCATTAAGACTGTTAAAATTGTCATGTCTGGGAATCTATAATGCAAATTGGAATAGCTACTGAAGTAAAGCACAGGCCATGGTTTCAGTCATAAGCTTCTGCTTAGAGGCATTGGTAATTCCAAGGAAAGGACTGCTTTTGACATATTTATGTAATAATACAATTAATTTTTTTAAAAAACATGAGCAAATGTTATTTTTAAAAAACAACAGTACACTAATCACTTCAAACTTGATGCACAGCAGTGCATCAAGCTTTTTTCAGACCAAATGCCCTTCTTATTCATAAATGTAAAAGCAGAACAACTTCATTACATTTTAGGCAGGTACATTATATACTTTGTACAACTGCAATTGTAAGAGGCAGAGATGGGTGGGGGAAGAGTTCCATAACACCTACCTTCCACTGACTGTAACTTCATTAATTCCATAGTATCTATGCCTAAAATTTACCCAAGATTCACCAGTATGATACTGTCCACGAAGATGAATCCTCACTTGTGTAGCTTTTACAAATTCTTGAAGAGATGGGGTATTGTAAAAGTCATTGTAACCAGGTCGGTGATTTGGTTCCGGAGTAAGAACACTAAAAGTTAGATTACCACGGGAATATGGTGTAAAGCTGTTTAAATAGAGAGGAAAACAAATAGAAATAAAAATATCACATATTTTACAGATTCTATCTCCTAATAACCTTTTTTTCAAAGAGGGTCTCCACTTAATGTACATAGGTTTTTTGTGGTTTCTGTGAAAAATTCTTACGTCAGTGGATTCCCAGTCACTGGAATTTAAGCAGGGGAAAAAGAAATGTCCTTTATATTTTTGGTTTCCCCAAACCACCATGCTCTTCACCAGAACCCAAGTTTCTACTTAAAAGCAATGTCTCTAAAGGGCAACTCCAAAATATGAATAAAATGTCACTGATAGTGTCACCTGCACTAAGTTTCCAAACAATTTAACACAAGGCCTTTGAGAAACATGAACTATGCTTGAACTACATAAGAAAATCATTCAGATGATTAACACAATTAACATTCTCATATTGCTAATTATATACCTGCTAAACACATAAAAACCATACAGAAAGAATTATATTTTGAATTCCACAGTCACTGGACTGTATCGTCTTATTCGATGAGTTAGCAGAGTTAGAAACACACGTCACCTACCAGTGAGTTAAGTACAAGAAAACTTAATGGAATGCAGCAGGATTGAGAGTAAAACTGTATATTTAAGCCCAAGAAGGCGAAAGACAGTCCTGAGAATTCAAGCAAACACCAAGCAAAGTGTATATAAACTGCACACTTGCACAATTTGGTACAAATCATATCTCATGTTGGCATACTTACTATACAAAGTTCAGCTATGAGTAAAGCTGCCTCCTCAAGAGGCAAGAATACCTGCTTATTTGCAGGTCTACATGGGCTCATTAAATATGGGTATCCCACAGTATCACCTGACATACAACATTCAAAAAAAAACTTACTCATCACTTCAAAATATCTCTGAGCTTTTGAAAGATGAGATTTGCAGTTAGACTAGGTCTGCTGAGTCATACTTCTCTATCTTCATGAACAATCTTTGAATTTACTGTGCCCCTACCGAGGTCAGTGCCTCACAAAAATCTCAGTGGAATATATCTGTATGTTCCTCTGGGCAATACTATCCTTCTGCAGAAAGTTAAATAAAGTATTTTTCTTCCATGACATATAGAGCTGTAATGGAAATGTTAAGACTCATATGAACAGTAGATGAATGACACCATCCTAGTATGGAAGCGCCAGAAGGAACAGCAGGACTGTAAGGCAGATGGCACCTAGATAAGCAGGTCATCAAGATCTTAAGGCACCTATGCACAGCTTCTCAGGAAACCAGGAAAACAAAGGAGATCCTAAAAGAGGGGTCAGCCAATATTCAGCCTAAGCAAAGATTCAAGCCTCTGATATTGGGACAAAGGACAGTGAACAACTCCTAACTTACAGAGGTGGTACGGGATGGAGAAACAAAAACATTAATCATTTTCATCTCCTAAAGGACACAAGAGTCCATTCAGTACTAGCATGTGGACACCAAATCAAGAACACTCAAGCCATGGTAAGGATTTCAAAGTCAAGGTCATTTGTCTTCCATGTCAACCCAAGGAGTCCTGGCTATGCTGCCAGGATACAAGCAGACTCATGTCTAATCCTGGACAGACAATTTAAACATGTCTTGGCATTCACAAGTGCGTGTGGGAGAAAGTGAGGAGTTTTCTTTTACAGTAAAATCACCTCCTCTCTTACAAAGGTCTCAGCAGGGAGCTCTGCTACACTGCTGACAAATTTGGAGCAATGTTTCAACAGTAACTTCTCATCGAGTACACAGAATACTCACCATTACAGGGTACGTTTCTTACCTCTTAAGCAAAGCTTCCTGTACATCAGCTGTACCCTAAATCACTCATTTGTATCACAGCCTATCATAATCGTAATTTAAGGAGAGAAACAGTGCTACTTACAAAACATCTATAGAAACAGGTTATACTTAACTCCTCAGCTCTTTACAGAAAATATACAAACACATATTTCTGGGCTGAAAATGGCTTTACAGCTCATTTGAGTTATTTATCCAAAAATGTTTGGCTTACTTAAGAAATTTCCCATCTCATCTACCCTCTGCTCCAAGGATCAGCAATAAAGCTCAAAGTCCTTTGCTGAAAACTGGTGTAACTCAGATGACCTTATACTCCTCTCCTGGAGAACAGACAAAGATGCTGACACTTGCAAATTTTTAGGAATGTAGCAAAAGTGAAACCACAACAAAAAAAGGCAAAGTGCCTACAGCGCCTGGTACTGTATTTTCTCACTGATTTCCTGCCAACTACTAAACAAACTTAATTCTGACTGGCATCTGAATTTAGGCAACAGTGCATTTGAATATATGTAGTGGTATAAATTCTAATATATATATATGTGTGTGTGTGTGTGTACATAAAATGGTAATACATATTAACTATTATATGTCTTATATGCTATATTTATGAAATGTATGTTGTATATATTATTTTTAAAAAAAATTTGCACATGTAACTGTCTAGTAAAAAGACTAGCAACATATTTCTAAAAGTAATGACCCTTCCTGCCCCCCTCCTCCGCCCCAGTTTTATTTTGGTTCTTGCTTGTGAAGATTAGAAAGCTTCAAGATACAATTTTCAACCCATTTCTTACATGTTTTAAATGATTAGTGGCAAGGCTGAATGATTGGCTTCTGTACTCATTTGGCACCTCTTCTAAGCTTCAGTACAAGTTAGACTCCCGGAGATCAGGAGGTACACTTTCACATTCACTAGATTTAGTTTAAAACCATCTGTTACTTCAGTAATTTCCTCCACTCTTCATCACAACTTTCTATAATTGTACTGACCCCCCAAAACACAAACATATAAATTTCAAAAATCTAGCTCAAAAATAACAGAGGAATCACATATGTCACATTCCTCAATGTCTGAAATCTGAGAAAACTGAGATATAACCTTTTGGCAATCTTCAGTTGAAAGGCCAGATTTGGGATCTTTATATACTCAGCAGACCATAATAAATGAGTATACCAAATTAGAAGACTATCTCATTGGGACATCGAAATGAATTGTGTTAAGATGTTAGCTACTCAAAGCATCTGTAATATGCAGATAATACTCATACCTAGGAAGCTGGAGACAGTTAACAGAGTCTGGCTTTTCCAGAGATCCATTGTTTTGCATTCCAAAAATACTGCAATTTTTAGCAAAATACTGCCAGTCTTCCCAGTTTAGATCATCTCTTTTTTTCCTCTCAATTCTTATTGCTTCAGGGTGTGGGCTAAAGAACTGCAGTATAATATAGAATACCTACAAGAAGATAATGAATTTGTTAAATTGTATTAACAGATAAGTTGTAAAGGAATGAGAACATAAACATTTTTTTTCCAATGTGACAATATAGTCTGCTTTACCACTCACAGACAGAAAAAGAACCTATATTTCAGTCTAGATATTCCCAATAGAAACCAAAAATAACCTTTCTTGTTAAACAAGCTCTTTGATGTCTTAGACATTATTACACAACTGAACTGTTGTATCAGAACTCTACTTTTTCCTGAAGACCATTTGAAAAAGCACTACAAAGCCAAGTCCGTGATTTGTTACAGTAATATTATTTTGGCAAAAATGAAGGGCATAGCTTTGTGTTGCCAAATATTTGATGAGTTGTTTTGTCTGATAACAGGTACTTATTTATTTTAGGGATCTCCCTGTTTTTAGCTTGGGAATCTCATCAAATACCCTACTTTTTATTAAAGAGAAGTTACCCCAGCCACACTGCTTATGCAGAAATGCGTATGTCAAGCCAAGTCTTAGAACTTTACAAGCATTTGAACTCACTTTCAACTAAAGCCTAATTCTTATTTATGCAGCAAAAATCTGCATCATATTCTTTCTCTTCTCACCATTAATGACAAAAAAAGAGAAAAACATAAGATAGCAAGAATACGTGGAAATCTGGTAGAGTCCCTGATGTGAATGCAGCCCCACTACTGGTGTGTCCCTCCTTCCAAGACATTCTGACACTCTTCAGCACCATAGTGAAGTGGTAGGTGCAATCTGGCCTCTTCAAGAAACTTGCCCGCTTATCATATTCTCCTTCCATATTCCTCAGGGGACTAAACGACCATGTTCAGAACAATCTACAAAACAGAAGTCCCCTCTGATATGTCTGTGTGCTGCAGATACACTAAATTCCATTTGACTGCAGTCAGACTTATACCAGAAGCTATACAGCTTTACACAAGAAAGTACAAAACATACACCTCAAGTTTTAACAGAAATTAAAATTAAAGTTGAAATTTATTAAAGTGGAGTTAAAAGAGCAATCAATTTCCAAATATTGGTGTCTTCACACAGGATATCCACTCTGGTACATCTATTCTAGATTACTGCTTGTTACAATAGTCAAGGCACATCAAAAGAGAATGACAAGAACCATAACGCATTACGCTGCCTTTCGCATTGTTAAATGCCAATAAAGGAAGTTATCTTCCTGGCCCTCTAAGTTTAACAACTTAAAGCATAAGGTTTGAATTTCTTTAAAATTATAATGAAATGTCCACAAAAATATTCTCCTAGTTTTGATGTAATAAATGGCAAACATGATCTTCTCATTACCTGATATTGTCCATTTTGTAAATCTATTGTAATTGAAACACCACGATCCAGACCTGCAGCGTTAGCAAACACAGATGAAATCCAGGTGGTCCCAATGTCATCATCATTGATGTAGTACAGAGGATGGGCTTCTGCATCCAACCTCAGCACTCTGTCATTAGTGGTATCATCTGCACCATTAGGGATGCAGTACCTCTGTATCAACGGGTGTACCCGCGGATGACTTCCAGGACAGCGGCACTCAGACTGGGTATGCAGATAAGGAAATTTTCCAGAGAATACTTCCAAAATGTCTCTGTCACAGCATATAAAAAAAGGTAATTACATACATGATAAAAAAGAACATGTGCCGCTTGGTGTCTCTAGGCTTACAGATTAAAAAAAAAAAATCATCTTAGATTATTGTAAAGCCCTGAAGGTCTGGTTTAATCTCACATAAACGGGACAATCAGCTAGAAATCAGGCAACCCAGGGTCCCTACAAAATCAATGGTAAGCATCAGGCACCTTCAGAAGGTGTCTGTGAAGAAGCACTCTGAAGTTGCTTTCATTGCTCCACAGACATATATGGAGCCAAGGGAAATGAGCTCCTTGTTGAGGGGCATAAAACCAGGTAGGAAAAATCCAGCCTTAGATGCAAGGAGAAAAAGCTCTTAACATTTTATTACAGCATCATATCTGACTCCAATCAGTGATCTGGACAATGCTCTTAAGCATACCATAGCACTGGCATATTGCCTGTAATCACAGATGAGTTGAAAGTTTGCACTCAAATCCTCCAAAAAGACCAGCTTGAGCAATATCACATTGCACCTTAGAAAACCTGGACAGAAATATTTTCATTTTTAACTAACTTTAATAAAAATGCCTACCTTTTTAGCTGCCCCAGTCTGTGATCACTCTAGTGGCTTTTTACAGCCTATGTCAAAGCTATTGAATCAATTTAGTTCTCTCTAACGCCAGCAATTGAAATAGACACATAGATAGGCAGGTAGGCAAGCAGATAGATCTATGAATGACGTGGGCAGTTACGTAAACCTTTATCTGCTCACCTCTGGTGTAAAAGAAGGTTTTTGTGAGCCTAGAAGACACTGAATTTTTAAATTAAAAAACTCTTACTTTCCTCATTTTCTTGCTTGATCAATAAGAACATTATTTTTGGCTACTTATTAAGCAAATACTTGCCAGCTGCCTCTACAAATTCCACAGAACCTTCCAAAGTTACAGGACCTCTTAGATAGCCATAGACTTAATTGACATGCAGGCAAGAAATTCCTTCACAGTTTATCCCAGACAAACATTTTCCACAAAGTTATTTGTGGATATAAAACTACATCTACAAAGACGTGATTAGGTCACAACACTTAGTAAAACAAACAAACACACACACACTTAAAAAACTTAATTCATTTCACTGACAAATTGTAGTGCAAAGGATTTGACAAGCTTTGGTCTGAAAGAACACAACCAACATGATTTTCATGTAAGTTGGAACTTAGATTCATATTAATACTTTAAATTCACAGGTTCTTAGTTCATCATAATGTCCTGCAGACAGCTGAGCTCTTAAGAAATTACTTTACATCTTATTGAAAGACTATCACTAAGTAGCCTTAAGGTCTGCAGTCACAGGCATCATTGTATGTAGCCTACCCAGAAGCACAATACAGACAAATACGACCTGACTACTTCTGGCCAGCTTGAATTGACTAGACTAATCCAGCATGAGCTGGATAACAAAGGTAACATTTCTTTGTAATGCACTAGGAAGGAAGGCTGGAGGGCAACAGAGATTGCAGTGGCAACCCTAATTTGGCCTCAGGAGCAGAAGAAGTCAAAGCAATTGCCCAGGGCCATGTGGGCTGAACTAGGGAAGTCATTGGAGGCTTATGGTGACAATCTAATATAGAAAGCAATGAACAGTTAAGACAATAGCACCTCTGGGCAGGGGTGTGTGCATGGGGTGGGGGAAAGCATCAAGAATACCTAACGTGGATGGCCATGCCATGGCGAAACTGAAACCAAAGGAAAGGAATTGCTAAGGACAGGAGCCAAGCCCACAGCCATGAAAACCAGTAAACTGATCCGTTTGGGTGCCTGTCCTCTTCATTTGAATCACTGGTATTTCAGTGGTCTAAACTGGACTGGCCTGCTAAGCTTCCCTCCTAACCCCACAGCTTACATGGAGCTCTGGAAAAGCTTGGCAAGTCTCATCCAGCAGGACTAAGCTTATCAGCAAACACTATCATGTCAGAATTATGATGAGACGGTAACACCTAGACAGTTTATAAGCATTGAAATCTAGCAACTAGATCTATTCACTGCAAGAACACTTACTAAGAAGGCTGTAGCAGAGACAACAATAACAAGGAAAGCACACAATTATTACCGAGTGTTGAGTTTCACTGCATATATACTAAACATACTACTACATGAAATAGCTATTTAAGCAACAGTTCAAAAGCTAAACACATTAAGTTGCTGAATTTATTTTAACTCAAGATTTTTTAGATTAAACTCATCTTTCAAATGAGGTTCAGTAAACTACATCGTAAACAATCATCTAACAGAGACAACTGAAAAGCACCGTACTTTTGGAAATAAGCATATTTTTATCTATTCTTTCTTCATACTCTTATTTTCTTATAAAAATAAATGCTCTTTACCTGTTTGTAAGTGCCACTGGGTAAAATCGAAAATCTTGCATTCTTCCAACAAATTGTTGTAAACCTAGGAAAATATACTATAATAAGTAATCTATTGAGCAGGAGGCAGCTTTGCACTCCATGAAAGCACTTTTAATTCAGCACTCAGAGACCTCTCTTGCACAATTACCCCTCCTGAATGAAACCATCTTGGACCTGGACAAAACTATAGAGGGCAGTGACTTAATTTTTTTGATAAAAAAGAATGATTTATAATAACTTTATAAGAACATTTTGTACCTATCTCTTTTCTGATTAGAGAGGTGGCACAAGGATCGGCTCATTAGACAGAAGTAATGAGCCAGTCCATGTGCCACCTCTAATTAGAGAAGAGATACAGTAGGTACAACTGTACCTATCAATTTGTACAATAAAGATAAAAAGCATTTTAAAATATTCCTTTCTCTTATACGTTTATTAGTTATCTAGTATTCAAAACCAAAATTACAACAAAACACATTTCTAAATAGAAGCTTTAAGAAACAGGGCACAGAATTAGTTTCTTGCCCAAGAGCATATAAAGTTGTTTACGTGATATATATTTATATTTAGGAGTTAGCTTCAAATTGTGCTTGTTCCTGAAGAGCAATAGTCAGTGTTCTTACATCTGCAGAGCCAAGAATTTGTGCAGAGCAACAAAACATCCCCCAGCTGTTCTGCAATGATCATGTCATGCTGTAGTACATATAAAATTGTAGACATAGATGAAGAGTAACACTATCAGGCATTACTAGAGGCTGAGAGATTCTCATTCTGCTAGTGCTTTACCTGAGTATGGATAGAACTGAAGAAGAAGAACAGCCAGAAATTTTCAGGTCTATTCCTGGCTCTGGAGCGAAGTGTATGCTAGTGGCCATGCACAATGCCCTTCTGAAATAGTTTCATATATTTACTCAGAAAAACTATGATTGTAAATTAATAGATTACATCAATTTACATACCTATGCTTTGGAGAATGCAGGAAAACCTATCTACATGCAGTAGCACATAGAATAAAATCATGATCCTACAGGATCTTCTACCAAACATTTATCTTTCAGCCAGTCCCTTGAGAAAGCTAGTTGTACAATAGGAATTTTCTCCTACAGAAAGATATTTTATCTATATGCTGAGAAGTAATGACTCACACATGCTTTTTAACCACATTGTTCACAGCTCATTTCAAATATTCCAGTACATTCCACTAAAATACTACAAGATTTACCTGTGAAACTTTGTCCTATTTGCAGAGTACCATCAACATCAGTATCTGCAACTGCGCCCATAAGAATTCTTGAATCAAAAGGTGTGTTGTCATCTTCCCAGCCATTCAAGAAGAAACTAATTCTGTTGTGATGCACCTATAGAATCAATATTAAGGGGCAAACACATGCTTCATTACACAGTCACTTTGATTTCTCTACATGTTGCATCTATCACCAATTAACTGTTAACATTACTTCAATCTATCTGCTGTGTATCTTTATTTTCAGTGCCTTCTGAAAGTAGTTATCTCTTTTCTGTCCATCCATTAGCAATACAGTTAATAAGATCATCAGTCACATGCACAGAGTATAAAATTTCTACAGTGGCTAAGTCAAAGAAAAAAACTACAGTATAGTGATCTGTTGGGGAGGGAGAGAAGAGGAAAAGGAGAAGGGTGGGTCTGTTTCACACGGTACAAGGCTGGTTACAGCTACATCACCACTTCAGGCCATGGGCACATGTTACAGCTGTCAGAGCTCTTCTCATACACATCAGTTCAAAGAAGCCTCAAGGGGCTATATACCATACTCAGGATAACCAAACACAGCATGTTTCAGCCAGGCCTCTAACACCCCTCCAAAATGCCTCCCTTACCCCCGCATATTTCTTTCCACAAGGGCTGAAGGGAACGGTATAGGAACTGGCTACATCTGCTTTACACCCAGTGGGTAATTCTCTTACATCAAGGGAACCCTTGGCTGGGAATATGCACTCAGCCAGCACCCCAGGGTACTGTTTTCTGCAAGTGTTCCCTTCCCTGCCAATTCATTTTACATTTGAGCTAATGTTCATAGAAATACTTTATGGCATTCTCCCAGCTCCACAAAGTCACAAGATGCTGAGCTTTTACAAAGTACTTTTTTTGCGTTAAAAATCCTCATGTTTAGATTACATAAAATTAGAAAAAATTTAATAATATGAGAGTGCCTTTCAGCCTTCCATTTTATGAAATTCAAAACTCATTTAAAAAAAAAGTACAGGCACATACAAAATGAAAACTGAAGGCATCGTGGCTGTAGTCAGCTTCTTATTAATGAAGTTAATTACAGAAACTAAGTTCAACTTATTCAAAACTTTTGAACTCTGCTGAACTCTTTACCGAATAAACTTAATCTCATTTATTTGAGAAAGTGATTTATTTGAAAAACTGAAATTACTTGAGTTTTAGCAATACTTAGCTTGTATAAGGCTTATTTCACATGAGAGTTTGGTGGCCTTTAGATTTTGAAACATCGTTTTGTTGTTGTCAATTTACAGAACGTTATTTTCATTTTACAGATATGGATGCCTGGTGAATCATGTCTACAGAGGCCAAATAAAACTAGCGTGCTTTAGCCTGTCTTGATACGCACACTAATCAAAATAAAATAAACCTGGAATAATTGCTTCCATAAGAATAATATATATGTGAGGACAAACAGAAGGTTTACAAGCCAGAATAATTGGTTGCAAAGAGGAAAGCCAGAACCTGGAAAAAAAAAAAAAAAATCAGTCTGTACACCACAATATAAGCACTCACTATGCTATTCTACCAATGAAGTCTCTCAAATTTCAGATCAAGGTAAATGGACACAATTATCTCTAAATCTGAGCTCAGATGATCAGCATCAATGCCTCAAGCAACGTGAGTCTATCAGTATTTTAAGAAAGAAAGTATGAAATGAGATAGAGGGGTTTGTTTGGATTATTTTTTTTTTAGGCTTCCCACAAAATTGTACAGCTGATTTTTTCTGCTTAAACTGCACTTTCAAACATACACATGCATGCTGAGCTTTATTGCCATTTCCAGATTCAGTCAATATTCCCCAAATTTAGACAGGAATATTTATTGCCCTTCCACTGATGGAAATTTGAAGGCTATTATCATAATTACTAAGCCTTGAGATTTGTTCAAAAAGTTATTGCATATGAGTTTCACTGCTCAAAATACATCTCTCCATTTTAAATTATCTTTTGTGTTGACACATCAATGACCTAAATACAACACTTTTTTATTTCATTTTAATTCAAAGCCCTCCAAACATCTGATGCCCTATTTGCAAGAGCCTATGTATATGTGTATATGGTGGTTACATTGCATTTTTTTTCTGCATCACATTTTTTACAGCCTGTTACTGTCATTTGGTGTTTGACTGTTATCATCATAAAAGATACAGGCTTTTCTACTTTGTTATTTGTAGCATTATCTCATGTTTTACAACATCTTTGCACAACATGCCGGCACATGAAATATAACTAGTGAAAAGTTCTCAGTGGTATTAATGCATAAAAAAGGATGTGGTTCCATCTCTACTGTCTTTACCCAGCCAAAAGCTGATGAACAGCCAATTTTCCTTTATCACATTAGCACAGCCATGAGGGAAACACATTTGTTCTAGTCAGCTACACTAAAGATACTATTACCAATCTAACATATACATGTTTTATATCAGCAGTATTCTCAGAGTATGAGGGAGCCAACAATATATTAACACTAGCATGACAGTTTATTTAAGAAAAGAAAATTGTCTCTGTAGAGGGACAGAAGTTAGAAATGTATGGCTAAAGCTCAGTGTCACTGGTCTAATAAAGGTAATAATTCTTAAGCTTTCTTTATAGCAGGTAACACTCCTGTGGCAGCTCTGTCATATCATTCAAATAAAAATGTTGTCTTTTACAAGTTTAAGAGTACCTTTATTTTCAGTCAGATATGAAGCATGTTTCTGCTTTCCCGTTTTGACTGTAGAATACTTGTAAGTGGAATTCAGAAATGGGCGCGCTCACCCCCATCAGCTCCTTGCCAACTTACTGCCTCAGCCACAACCTCTATAGGACCCGATTCTGCCTCCCCTGGGGGTAAGCAAAGCAGTCATCTTCATACACCCCCTACTAAAATCAGTGGGACTATTTATGACTTAAGAGTGAACAAAATTAGGCCCTAAGTAACCAGGTATTTTTACTTGTTGAAAAATAGGTGACTAACAACAATTTTAAATCTCCCCCCCCTCCCCCACCACCAATCTCTTTGTATTAAATAGGATTTAGAATAGTTGGGTTTAATATAGCACATCCCCAAGGTAGCCCTAAGCACTTTACAATGCTGAATTGGATATCAGTAGTGCAGTGACTGTGTAAGGCAAAGGCAGCAGTCATTATGCATTTGGCAGTAGCTCAATGTAATGATCCCCCTGCTGGTTATTAAAGGGGGTATGAATATCTGACATGGGAGGAAAATGTAGGAGGGAAACCATGTGTGGTATAAAAAAAAAAATATATCCCAGCGGCTCTCCATGGTGGGAGGAGAGAAATGTCTCGAAGTTTGGTGTCAGTTTAGACTAAGCTAAATAAAAAGGAAGGCTGGCACCGAATCAGCTGTTTGATGTGCTTATTTCAGGTCTCCTGACCGTTAGCATTAAATTGCATACAATATCACCGAAAGAAAAGATGAATTTCACTCCTGACTAGGGCAACAGGATTATTCCCCTGTTGTCTTTGTTAATAACTTTCCATAGGAATTTTCCCCCAGAGAGCAACAGGAGACGGGTAGGAAAGGCTGGCCTCATGGCTGCGCAGAGCACAGGGCCAGAAACCTCGGACATCAGCACTCTAATCCCAGCTCTGAAACCATCTCTCCCTCCCGTGCTGCCCCATCTGTCAGATACTTAGCAAATCACCTCACAGGGAGGTGGCAAGGATTAGTTACTAAGATAAATTCACTCTGCCTCTACATTAGCTTCTGCCAATGCAGAGCCTAATACCAATTCCAGGCAATGGAAAATCCATTTGATGGTGAACTGAGATGGTGAAAGATATCCATATCTTTCCTCTAACAGCATTCTTGTTATGATCCAGAAGAGTTTCCAAGATGAGAGGTGCTGGGCCAATGAGCTGATAGGCAAGTTCCTCCAGCGCATCCGCAATGAAGCCCTTCTGTTCCTCTGTCACAAGCAAATTGCCCACCAGAGCCAGCAACACCAAATCCAATCGCTTCCTACCTAGGAAAAATCCCCTGCCCTATGGGTCACTGTAGTGCAGGGTGAAGAAGGACACACTGAAGTACAAACTACTCATTATCAAATGAGATAGGAAGAGAAAAGGCATTACAACTCTTTATTTTCTCACTTAAACATCTGTGCTACTCAGACCTTACCTATGAAAACATAACGAAATTTAACATTAATTTTGCCACTTGGTTTGGATCAGGCAGAGCTGTCACATAAACAAAAGCCAGTATTCTCACGTATTAACTGCTAACAGAAACTTCCGCTATATTGCGGTAACCTGTGTGGTAAAAAAGAAGCATCACAACCAAATTCTGCACTTCAGAGCAGCTATACCAGCTACGACTAAGGGACTAACTATGGCAAAAACCAGAAGCAGGGGAGCATACAGGAACACTGTAAGCACATATGATACTGTTCCTCAAACTCCGAACCTCAAACCATCAGCAGCTCAAGAGGCTTCATCAGCCAGCCAACTACATATGGCTTCTGTATCTTTAGTAGCTTTCCATGGCTTTCTCTGCATGATTTTGTATAGCTGCTCCTTGAATGCAAAAGCTTGCACTTCCCCAAAGGCAGCCGCTGTATAGACTGATTCAAGAATGCCATGGTTTTTAGTTTCTCTTTCTTTTTTTCTTAAGCCTTGAACTGTACTGTTACCTATAGGTATAATGTATAATAGTATAATAAATGTATAAATCAATAGTATAACAAGTATAAATGAACAGTATAACAGGTATAAAAATATTTCTTAATTCAATAAAAATTATCAATATGCTTTTCAAAAAAAGCCAAATATTCCTCTTCACTAACACAGATGCAGAATGCATTTTGGATATGACATGAAAAACACAGTTATATTCATTCCCCTTTTTTGTCTTGGAAAGTGCCACTGTAGCTCAAAGCCAATTTGGGGGAATTCTGAGTCCTCAATCTACAAAGTTATGGCTTTCAGGTAATAACACATATATTACATCACAACCTACATGTGTGTTATCTGGTACATTTAAGCAACATACACTTTTTCTTCACACACATTAGTAATCCTGTGGACAAAATGCCCCGTTACATGTATAGAAAGGTAACTGAGACAATTTTAGTCTCTTCCATGTAGAGCTGAATTGCATCTTTGCAGCCAAAATAAAGTGAACTCCTCTTCAGCAGACACTATGATCTTTTTGCATCAGTAAGATTTTTCCATTAAAAATAAGTCCTAATATTAATCCTATCCACATATTTTCTATAAAATTATTTCTAATAAATAAGATAGGAAGGAGAGACATGGAAAAGAATCCTTTATGTCCCATTACAAAAATAATAATGAATACTTGAATATATCATAGCAGAGCTCAAGATCACAAACCCAAGATCAAAACTCCTCTGCACTAAATGACATACAACCAACAGATGCAGTAGTCTCCTCCCAAAATGTCTTAGAATCTCTAATTATTATATGTTTCAAAGACATATCTGTTGTTTAGTAAGTACAATCTTTCCCTTAAGGTCATCTTTCCTGTCCCAATATTCAACGGTATGGGAAAGATTTATTAAAATATTACAAATAAATGAGGGAGAGTTATTTCAAAATATCATTAGCTTCTTCTACTGGTTAAACAAGCATGCTTTCTACCCTTAATCATCACAGCTTCTAGTAACCATAAAATAAAATTTCATCTTAAAGCTGCTTCTCATCATCTATTGTTCTAACAACTAGATCACAGTGTCTGGTAAGACAGATGAATAAACCAGATGGATTTCTTTTGAGATTTGCAGGCCATAAATGAAGAGATCCACAGCAGAGTGAACCCTGGCACCAAAAATAAAAGGAAGGAAAAAAAAAAACAAAAAAACACACAACACAAAAACAAATCACCAAACAAAACAAAAGCCCTTTTCCAGTCATTCAAGCCAAATGATACCAACACCGGCCTGTTTAGTTATCCTGCCAACTTACCGATGGCAAACACTTCAACTGTAACTTCAGCTCTTAAGGCTATTTATGCCATCAAAGAGAATCTCAGATGGCAGGGGCAGGAATGACCGACACATATAAAACAAGGACAAGGACCAAAAATTAATCTTCAAATAAATACTAGGAAATTGAATACATTCCAATACATGTAACTGACACCATTGCTTTCAACTAAGATGAAAAAGGAGTAGTTCCGGCATCTATGATACGTATCAGACAGCAAACAAGATTCTTCCAAATATCAAGTATCTGCAAACTAAAACAAAACAAAAAAAAAGCAAGCGCATTTTTAAGTTCAACATGCAAATTTAGCCAGCTGCAAATGCAAACTAAATTAAAGAATTAAAGACAAGCTAAAACATAAAGCCTGTTTCTCAAATATGCGAAAATACACTAATTCTTCTTTAAATAAGTGCACAAAAAAGATAAGAAAACTCAAGTCATCTCTACTTGCACAGAAGTTTCTCAGAAATAGCCAATATGAAGAATTTTAACATACTTTATGAAGAGCAATTAGGTAGCTATACAATTTATCTGTAAGGCATAAAAAAAAATTTCCATTTATTTTCCAGATCAGCAAACTGGCAGAAATGACCCCTCCTCTTAGCTGCCATAAAAGCTCAAGCAACTCCAGAATCAATAAAGTTACACAGGCTTTGCAGAGATGTAAATGAAAGCAGAAGTTATCACAAACAATTTGCTTAATCTTTCAGAAATAATGAAGGATTAGCGATTATAAGAAATCAGAAGTTTCAACACATCCGACTCAAAATTTACTACACAACATACTATTACAATTGCTTACCGTCACTTAATTTGGTATGGCTTCCATAAAACTTGCTACCTAAACATAGCTTGCTATTAATGAGTTCATTCTATAGAAACAGCCAGTGTATTAACACATTTTCTCCCAAGGTGAGAAAACAGATTAAGGTTATGACCAAAATGACAGGCCTGTGGCTTCCTTGAATACTTTAATAGAGTCAACAAATCAACAGTGGCCATTGATGACAACAGATGAGGGAAGACAATAGATAGAAGGAGGGGAATTAGTGATGCTGCTATAATGGTTTAATCAGAAACTTGAGCATAAAAATCTTTTTCACCTTCAACCTGTCTAAATATATTCTTTTTACCTGCTCATATAAAGATATACAGCATATTCTACCACTGCAGGACATAGGGATTTCACATCTCTACTCTGCAGAAAGCAGGTGCAAAACAGAATTGTAACAGTGAATAAGAGATTCACTAAAGGGGTTTTGCATATCAAAGAGATGAGATACGCATAGGTATGTATGTCGGTATTTTCCTGCATAATTGCAAAAGTCGCTGAAGCTGCAGTTACAAAGGCTTCCACACAGCTTTCATATTTAGTAAATGAAGCTCTGTAAAGTGGAAAGGTCAGTGATACAGACTTAGGCAACACTAAATGAACGAACAGACTTTTGGAGAAGGCAATAGGATGAAACCATTAGCATGAATCCAAGTTTACTTTCAGCTGTGATTTAAGCAGAGCTAGCAACCAAAACCTACAATGCCATATTTTACACATTTTTTTAAATTTGGGTTTCTATGTGCCCCTAAAGTGATGCATCAGAACTGGCAGACAACTTTCTGCCACAATTCAACACCTTCCTTCACTGAATAAATGGCAGAATTTACCCATCAAAGCGCCTTTCCTACCCTCCAGTTCTGCCTTATTCTTCTTACTTTGCATTACCCTATTAATTTTTATTTCTCCTTTTTCATCTACTATACTTACACTTAGCCTTTTTCTTTCTTTTTTTTTTTTTTAACAAGCAGGGAACAAAACAAATGGTCTATCCATCCTCTACTCCTCTCAAGCTTTCAGGTAATCTCTGTCAGTCACTTTACGATTGTTTTAGAAAATAAAGAGTTGTGGTAGTTTCCACAGCTTAATCCCTGCAGATGGGTCAGTATTCCACACCATACTCAACCACCTCCTACTCCACCCATTACTCACCAGCACTGGTGCACAGCCTGCTCATACAGTCTTACATTGCTTATCTCTCCCTACAACATACCACATGCAGCCAAACTCAAAATTTAAAACCTTAGCTGAATGGATCATTCAGGAATAAGCACTATCATACATTTTTTGTAGTGCAAGTACATTTTAGCAGGGATAACATTATTGCTAGAGATGTTTGGGCAGATGTCTCACAGACACCAAAATCCCCTGTGCTCTTTTGTTTTTTATTCCCTCCCCTGCTCAGAAACAAAGCTTACAACCCTAAGATAAAAAAGAGTTCATTTTCAGTCTTCTGCTCTTTGCGTTTTTATTTTTTTATTTGGAATGAAAACTGAGACAACACCGAGGGAACTTGGCAGATCTAAAGCTTGGCAAGAGATATTGAATTTATGTAGCAAACATATGAGAACAAGAATATGTCAGGAGGAATTTGTCTGGGATCTTGTTCTCAAACAGACCAAAAAAGATGCTAATAACCATGTTAATGGGGACAGGGAGATGGAGGAGGGGTGGAGTGTGGAAATGAAAGAATAATTTCCAAAGCAACAAGCCAGCTCAGATAATTTCTCTGCATGACACTTGACAAACAAATGGCAACTTCTATATCGGTAAAATATGTTCCTGATGAGTTTTCCAGTGAGTTTGATGCTGCTTCAGCTAGAATATCCGTCTCTATTTCTTACGAAGTACAGAAGAAAACTACTACCTTATAGAGCCATTACAGTTACTTAAAATCTTTAAAGTTGTGTTTAGATTGATTGCCCATTACCTTAGAGAAAATGAAAAAGATACACACAAAATCAGTTTTACCTGCTATTATTAAATGGCTTCATTCACATTTCTAAATTCCCGTGTTTCCATATTCAAATACTATACTACATGGCAAAAAATGAAGTTCTTAAGCTATGAGAACTCTGCCCCTCTGAGCAAACACAAACCTACTAGGCACCCCCCTCTGTAATTCAAAAGCCTTTGAAGTGACTTGGCTGCAAGCATGACAGAAAAGAGCACAAGAATCTACTCTGGCATCAACGAGAAGCAACAAGCTGCAACCCTGGCATCTACGTAGGTTCCAGTGTGATGCTTTTCACACATTTTTGGTTCTCAGGCCAAAGAGTATTTTACAGGAAGAAAAGAAAGAGGCTCAGAGCCATTCATTGCAACAACTGACTTAAATAACAGACTTCATTATGATTATTTTATAAAAAAGAAAATGCTTAAATTGGCATTCATGGTCAGGGGAGATACCTTTACTTCCAACTGTGTTGTCATTTTTAGATGGAAGCCCTGCCAACATAATTCTAGGCTGAGATTCATTAATTGTAGCCAAAAATATAGTCAACTCTGACCTCTGACCAGGGAGTGCCAGTCTAGCTGAAATACACCCATGTTTTAAGTATTTTATCTTTAGTTCATTCATATCAAAATTCAAGGATGCTGCATCCCTGTTCTTCATTGAAAGAAGGAATTAAAAGCTCCAAAATCTCCCTTTTAGCATCTCAAGCTCTACAGAAAAATTACCTTTAGCCTTTAAAAACAGGAACTGAAGTTGTGAGAATAGCACATGCACAAACTATTTAGCATCAAATCACTGACTTCCTCAAAATCTGGATGCTGCCTTAAGCTGACTAGAAGCCTGTGTGGGAAACGGTTTGAAATAATTTTAAAGTTTACTACTTATTCGGTGTGGTGCAAGTGAAGTTTGAATATATGTAAGTTCATTGTAAGCAAAACCAACTAACCAAATCAGTGAATTGAACTGTATTTTAGCCCAGGCTATTTTAGGACCATTATAAGAAAAAGACCTGGAAAGATGCCTCTCTTACAAGATTTGTAGGGGATGCACATACACAAGTATTTGATGACAACGTGCATGATCTTACTGAGGAATCCAGAGGACTTTAACATTCACTAATATAACTGGGTAAGAACACACTTGTGCTGAATGAATTTTTCTGCAGGCCAGCAAACAGTAGAATACCAGGAAAACATTTCCTCTTTGGTTTTATCCTCTAGTTTTTTCTGTCTTTTACTCCTGTTGTTAGACTTTGACAGACACTTTTCCAGGAGTTCCTGATAAAAAAAAAAATCCTCGATTAGATTGCTCTTGAAATTAAAACTGCCTAAACGGGAAAAAATACCATTTCTTAAATACTAGAATTGACTCATCACAATATTCTGTCCAGAGATAACAAGTGGACTGACTAGTTCTTCAGCTGTGAATATATTTAAATGTAGACATACACAGGCAGTATTAGGAAGGTAAAAACAGGATATGAAATAAACATAAGGCATCAGCTCTAAGCTCACTGTCAAGAGTATTCCAAGGCTTCTAACCACAGAGTTCAGCTGAAGGTAACTATCTGTCAAATGTAATCTGTGCAAGTGAATATGCTTAAGCTGGTGCTATGAATCAACCAAAATTGCTTTGGTCTTATTGACATTCAATTGCAAGAAGTTGCAGCTCATCCAGTCCAACAGACATCTGACAACACCAAGAGTGTTTCAGTGACAGAAAGCTTTAAATATAGATGCAACTATCATCACAATACACATGGAACTAAACTTTATGATCTCTCATACCGTTTTCAGAAACTGGTCATCAGCTGGATGTCATAAGACCACATGGTCATCCTCTCTGCCTGTTACCAATTTCTGCAGTTAACAAATCACTGTGACTTAAAAGAAAAAGAGAGAATACAGATTGACTGGCAGAAAAAGACCATGCAATCTTCCATCACTGTCCCATTAAATCTCTCTCTGAAATCCACTTTTGCCATTATCATCTTTGTTCACCTTTTAAAAATAAAACGTCAGATCAAAATTTGTTTGAAATGTTTGCTTTAGGTAAGGACCAGATCTTCAGCTACTATAAACTGCCTTCAGCTTCAGCAATGGCATTTTACACCTGCTGAGATTTGGACCTCAAATATGTTCGATTTACTTTCTCCCTCACAGCTGTCCTTTACACCTTGAAACAAGATGTCTGATAATGTGTGTATGTGGGATGTTGCACAATAAAGCATCTTGCATGCTGGGTCCCAAAAGAAGGCCTGATTTGCATCCTAACTTTGCACAAAAGAAACACCACCTGCATCTATGCGCTTGTTGGACCCTTCTCTCTGCGAACTCCTACCATTTCAGTGGCAGGTGCTCCAGCATGGCACAGTGTCTTTTTCTAAAAACTTTCACATAGCCTTACTGTCTTCATGAGTTGTTACGTACCCATTTGTTTGCCCTCCCCAGCTCCTGTTGCCACATTCCTTCCCTCACCATACAGTGAATTGGAATCATCCCAGAACCACAAGCAAAGGAACCTGGGGATGAGGGAATGTGTCGACAACAACAGCTTGCAACCATGTTTAAGGCGACACAGTGTAAGTATTGCACAGGGGGTTGGGGAGAGACGCATGCCCATGTTATGAGCACTCTGAACAGTTATGCCCATGCTCTGAGAAATCCAGTGTGGAAAAAAAAAAAACACCAGAGACTTGAGGAAGAAACCTCATCAGGGGACCACAAGCGACAGAACTGTCTTAAAACAGAAGGGCTGGAGAGGATAAAGGGACAGTAGAAGAAATGGTAAAGAAGAGTGAAGGGGAAGGAAAAAGCATAAGGTCGGGAGGGGCAAGTTGTCTCTTTGCCTTTCCTTCTTTTGCCTCAGGCCCATATCGGCCTTTCCTTTTCTTGACTTAACTGGGATGAATTTTAATTGCAGCCTCTCTATGTGTTTTATACACTATGTACTCTCTACTTGTGTGGAGTGGATTTCCCATTCATCACAGGATTGCAGGCAAAAATCCCAGGAGCATTTTGCTTTCCTTCAAAGTTAGCTTTGCTAAAATCAATAACTTTAGGGCTGCTTCCTCCATCTAGCACATACCCTCATCCCACGACCATTTCAAATTTCATGATCTTATGATCATTTGATTTTGCTTTGTATCTCCCTATACAGATTTATATTTGCAACCTGTGAGAACAGTGACAATATTCTATACTGTTTCAATAACAGTATAAAGGCAGCAATCTTACAGCAACAGCGGAAACTTCTAATTTGTAGTTCTAACACAGTCAATATCCTAACTAGTCTCTAACAACCTCTCTTCCTACTACCTCCTCCTCAATATCCCAGCATTCTTCAAATCAAAGTTCCAATTTTTTTTACAGACTCATTTTATGTCTTAAATATTTTTATTGCTTGAGGTTTTTTTTTCTGACCACCTGCAATTCCAGTGCAACAGGCAAGAATCACAACTACATTCAATTGTCCTTACTTTGTAAGCACATTGGACTTAGTTTAAAAAGAAGAAAAAAAAGGGGGGGGGGAGGGGAAGCAGGGTGGAAGCAGGAGTGTTTCCTACTGCAGATTGAGTATCATCCCTCAGCAATATTGTTACATCTCTTCCAGCTTTATATTAGCTCTCCCTTCACTAAAACTCTGTATCTTGGCATTTTAAATCCCCCTTCATTTTCCTGGTTGTCTCTCTTATTCCAATAATATCTTTCTTATCCTTGAAAACATGTCACTCAATTCAGCAGTCTTATTACATATGCTCCTAGCATTTGTATAAAAGATATTTAGCTTTTCTCTTTGCCCTCCTTTACTTTTCTTTTTCGCTATCTCCTACAATGTTAATCCCTTCTCAACGGGAAATGGTTTTCCTTCAATACAAGTCTTCCTTTTTGTGCACAGATCCACTAGTTCAGCTTGAATTCCCTGAAGAACAATGTAATTTTATTTTTTTTTTTAAAAGGGGGAGGGGGGAAGGGGAAGAATAAGATGGAAGCCAGGTATATTCCTGAAAAAATTAACTGTGTTCAAGAACAAGCCATGTATTGATACATATTTGACCCCAAACAGTGAAATCAGAAAGACAACTGGACTGCAGACCGATCCATAAGGTGGTTTATAGGCTTACGAAAAACTAACAGCCAGTTCACGATTAAAGCCTTCCAAGATGCAAAAACGCAAGTAAGAGAAAGCAGAGGGATCCAAAATAAGAATCATGTATGTCATTAAATTTTTGGACAGGGTAATTTTAGTATTGTGTTAAAAACTGAGTGATATAACTCACACTGTCAATTATCTGATAAACAAGGCCAAAGACAAAAAAAAAGAAGATCGATGCAAAAAGAGACAGCTTTTTTGAAACGGTCTGTATTTATAAAGAATTAGTATTTTTTAAAGTAAATATTAGTTCTAAATAAACATTTGAATCAGAGATTGGTGATCCTTCTGCCACAGAAGATGCATTCTAATTCTGCATTGACATTTTTCATTTAATCTCTTGTTGGCGAGTATTTCACCAGTATTTCAGTAGCATGAAGTAATACTAAAATGGTGAACTGCCACTCTGCCACTTTCTACCCCAACCAGCACTATACCAATAAAAAATACTATTTATTGTCTGTGCCCATAGAGCCCTATCAATCTATTACTGATGCCTCAGGACAGAATAAATGTATCTGGGCAGGGGAGTGGCAGCGAGAACCCAGGAGCTCAAAATTGCAAATACAGATTCTGTGAAAAACTGAAGTAATTAACAAATAAGCTTTGCTCTAACTACTATTTTAACCATCGATCAATCTCTGTTGTTTTTACATGGAAAGGTTTAACAAGCGACTCTTGTGCTGCGAATGAGTTCCAAACAATAGAACATAATAAGAGGATCCAAGTCATCAGATCTGAAAATACAGGGGGAACAATTGCTTTCTTGCTGCATAATAACTCTATTTTCTCCAAGTCACAGAACAAATCAGATCCAAGATCCGATGATCACTATAGTAACATGAAAGGAGACAAGTATATTAAAGATTCAACAAGCTGCTTTTTAGCAGCTAAAACAGTTACATAGACTTGCCAAAATTAATTGAAACAAAAGGTCTGAAAGTACATTTTAGATAATCTCATAACAATGCACATTTTCTCTCTGCCCCCTCCATTTAAAATACAGCACAACCACTGATTCTGAATTTTCCTGAACTACTTGTAATCATGTAAATTAGGGATGAGATGTAGATGTCAAATGAAACGTCCCCTTTGAATAAAGTCTCTGTGCTTCACTAGTCAAAGAATAAGCAGATACCCACACAAATGAAGGAAGCTGTTACTAATGTACAATTATTAACCCTGTATTACACTATCAGCCGTATAATAAATTGGAGTCCTTTGAATTGATTGTAAGTGAAGAATTTTGCACCACTTTGCACTGCTCAGTACTGGGACTTTTAAGTCATTCCCAAATAGATTGGTACTACAACAGCTGAACAGCTCTGCTGGGACTAGAATGCTGAAAATCCATCCATTTGTCTTTTTTGTGATGATTTACATAAGAAGAAAGCAATTATTCTTGCCCTCTGAATGCCTCGTCACAAAAGTTCCATGTATTCAGTTAAGGGATTTTTGCAAATAAAGTCTCATCTTTTCATTCAAGGCTTAGTTTTTCTTTATGGTCAAGGATCCACAAAATTCTGCCTTTGATTCCTTTCATATTCCTCCCAACAATCTTATTTCAGGCCCTTCCCTCCTCCTCTGTGCCCTGCTTCCTTCCATCACAAAGTCCTTTAGAAATGGTCATTCAACTATTCCTTTGTACTATAACTCTTCAGTACTCTTTTTTATGACAATTCACTGCAAGCATCAACTTTCTTTTTTTGGTAACAACTGTTTCTCCAGAGTTATTGAGCATCTTGCCAGCACAGCTTTACAGTAGACCCAAACTGTGCTGTTAACTGAACATATACCAAACCTGACTTAAAAGGACTGTTTAGGTCACTTATTGTTGGTAGCTTATTTTTGGAAAAAGCTAAAGGAAAAAGTTTATGTAGCAGCTCCTCCAACCACATTTTGTTGGAGATGAGCCAGAAAAGACCAGGGAAGGCTGCTCACAAAGTTCTTAGTGACTTCCTCTGTGCTTTACATGGTGGGTTAACCTTGGCTGAGCACCAGGTGCCCACCAAGATGCTCTATTACCCACCCCCTCCTCAGCAGGGCAAAAGGGGAAGGAAAATAAGATGAAAAAAAAAACCCACCTGTGGGTAAAACAAAAGCAGTTTAACGATAACAGAGTGAAGCTAAGGAGGTCCACACGTGGAAGCAAAGAAAAACAAATATTTATTCTCTACTTCCCATCAGCAGGCGATGTCTGCCCCTTCCTGGGAAGCAGGGATCCAACACGCATTGTGGTTGCTCCAGAGGACAAAGGAACAGCCCCTTCTCCTCCTTTTCGCTAGCTTTATAGTTGAGCAGACAACCTATGGTCTGGAATATCCCTTTGGTCAGTTCGGGTCAGCTGTCCTGGTTGTGTCTCCTCCCAAGATCTTGCCCACTCCATCCCAATAGGGGGGAATATTGGAAAGAGCCTTGGTGCTGTACGAGCCCTGCTCAGCAGTAGTCACAACACGGGTGTGTTATCAACACCCTTCTAGCTCCCAGCACAAAACACGGCACCATGAGGGCTGCTGTGGGGAAAACCAGCTCTGCCAGACCCACTGCATTTTAGTGTACAGACCTCTAGTTCAGGCACAGCCATGCTAGGGAGATTACTGTTTGACAGCAAATATGAAGATGCCAATAAATACAATTTAAGGAACAGGATATAAGCCCTTCAAATATAATAAAATGCAATTAGAAGTCCAGAAGAGTGGTAATCTAGTTTACTGACCTGTTACATACATAACTACCTGCCTTACAGACCAGAGGTACATGATTAAGGCACACATCATTATTAACTTGAAGAAACACAGTATCTACTATCAAGACTCAACCAGGCCACCTAGAGAAGCCCCGAGATACAAGAGACTTTTTTTGACTAGTCCTGCCTCCAAGAACTGCAAAAGTCCCACGGGACATGATCATCAAGCTAGAAAGAGAAAGGCACATATCTCTGAGTACTGAGGATAAATCTTCAGAGTAAGAATTTCAGTGGAAAGAAATAGAAGCTTGCAGTTCCGAAATGTCAGATTAGTAGCAATGTTGATAGTTTAATCTATGCTGCCACCAAATACTACATGCTGATTTCCCTACGGGTGCAACAACAATGAACCTCACAAGATACACAGGCCATCTACAAGCACAGTCTATAGCAAGGGTACACCTAAATACCACCAGAAAGGAGGAAGAAGGGGTTCAACAGGAAAATATTTTGCCTTTAATTCAGGATGCAGAAGATCAAAGCCAGTGCCATTCTTTGAAATGCTGCCAGTATGACAAAGGGTCAGACAATCAGGGTTGTGTGATTCTGCACACAATCGAACAAACAGTGCATGGCAAAAAGATCTAGGTCAATTTGGAACAGAGACAGTTTTCTGGAATAGATAGAATAAAAAGAAGGTTAAACTTGTCCTATACCCACATAGGGCCAGTTTGTTTGTTTATCAAATTTGGAAAGAAATCAATCAAGTTTAGAAAAAAAAAAATAGCTTAGAAGTACCTAAAAAAAAGTCCAAAGCAAGCGCGCGTGTAGACTGTAACAAAATATGCCTATCTTTGAAATCTAAAGCCTAAGATGTTTGAACCTGAATGTCAGGAATTACATAGATGATACCACTGGAAAAGCATTGCTATACCTTAATAAAGTTCACATTTTGATAAAGTAAATGACCTAACCATTGTAAAACATACTGCAGAAGCTGGTATTTCAGCCCATTTTTTAGAAGAAAAAAGAAAAAACAGCACCTCAAGATTAAATGGGAGATCAGAAAAGCAGCAGCAATAGAAAATGCAATTTTCAATTAGCCCTGTAGAGCTCAAAGAACAATGCAGAAATTAAAATTATACACGTGTGACTAGGTCTTGTACCAATTGTTCTGATAATCCATCAAATCAACTCTTTACAGGGTGAATTGGTTGGAAAAGCACATGAATAAATATTGTAGACTGGAAAAGGCAATATGCCTTTTGCAGCGGCAAGTCAAGACCCAACTTTGAGTTCTTTGAAGCAGTTAAGATGCATGTGGATAGGGACGAACTGACCAATACAATATACTGGCTTTCCAGAAAGGTTTCAAACTCTGTGGAGATTAAGTGGCCACATTTCACACAGAAAGAAGTTTATCAGCAGGTAACTCCAACAATCACTGTTATTTAACATTTTGTATAGCGTTGGAACAGTGGCTAGTGAGGTGAAAAAGGATGGAGTTAATACATCCAGACAGTAAAAGTCAAAGCTTACTTTGAAGTGACAAAAGGATCTTAAAATTGTTAAGGAGCAGGCAACAAAGTAGCAGACTAAATGTGCTAACCACAAGGTAGTGGGCTTGAGAAAAATATTCTCAATTACGTAAACATAACATTAAGTTCTGAACTGTCCCTGGTCAGAAAAAGTGGTCTTAAAAGGTACTGTAGATAGTCATCCACTAAGGAGCAAAATGGTCAACGGCAAAGAGGAACTACATTTCTTACTGGGTAAGAAATGAAGACCAAAATGACAAAACTTCATCATTTAAAAAACTATGGTGCGAAGTATCTGGAATAGTAAGTGGAGTTCTGACCCTTGTATCCCCAAAATTATAATAGTATAATCCCAAAAGTTTTGGAAAAGATCAGTGAGGATGACCAAACTGCAGAATGGCTTCAGTATAAGGAGATCCAGTTTATAAACAATTAAAGCATGCCATCAAGCTCTATAACCAAAATATTAAATAGCATGAGAATGATAAATAGAAAGCAACTGACAAAAGAAATTGGCAAAAATAAATTAGCAGACAGCAGATTTAAAATAAACTACAGATTTCATATGGCCATAATTGTATAAGGAACTCATTGCCACAACATACTAGCAACACCAAAATACAAACCATAAAAAAGGACTAGACAGCCTAGCTTAAGAAGCTTCAAAAAACCACTAGTTGTCAGAGAACACATCAGTGATGTGTCTAAGAGAAAGCCGTTCCTATGCACCTACTCTTCTTTCATACTCGAAGATCACCTCAACAGACAGTCAAACCAACACAGCAGTCCTTAACGTAAAAAATTTCAGCATTATTGAGTTGAGGTATTGGAATGAGATAGATGGACAGGAGGAGTTCTTCCCCCTCTTCCATCTCATAAGTTACTACTTTCCAGCCAAGCTGACAAGTTCAGTGCCAGGAAATATTATTTGCCTCCATAACAAAATGGTAGATGAGAAGACTTACCAGAAGATTCCTCCTGTGGGCTGCCACCAGCACATACGGATTTTGCATTGTACAGTATCTACACGTCACCTATGTCACCTCCCATTTGCTGCATGCACAGGTCTTAATGCAAGATGCACATGAGAGACCCCTCACACAAATAACGAAGGTTGCAAAAAGAACAATCTGGAAGTTTGATCTTCTATTTCTTGATCAGACTTCCGACAAATCTGTCTTTAAACTACAGAAATTTGAACCAAATGTAGTAGTTACTTTTCCTTTTTTTAAATAACCAGGAAAAGTAGAAGCTCCTCTATTTGGCTATACTCATGAAGTTTTTAGACTGTTCATCAAAAAAGTTTCAAGTGCCTTATGAAAACGTCTACTCAGCAACTAGAGCAGCATAAGGAGGGAAGGATAATGGCTCAATAGCTACGATCCATCTTTACCAGCAAAGAAGTTCAAGCCAGCTGCCAGTTTTCTGCTCACATAGTGTGCATGCCACGAACTACCTGCTGGAGGACCTTTTGCCCACAGTGCAAATTCTGCACTCTAAATGGTGATACTTCAGCATACAACTTCAAGCTCAGTCTCCCCAGAAAGGAATCAAAATCAAGCATGCCAGCAGGGCTCTTCATAACACAAGACTCCAAACAGACAGAATGAAAACCGATATAAAAAAGAACTCTTCCCATACACCAAACTAATAACGTAACGTATCCTTAATAAAACACCTTAATGTTTTATACCAAGAGCCATCTCAAGCACACGCAACTACTTCAAATCTCTCAAAGTTTGCTCCCTGCACAACTCAAGGATACACAAACATACAAATGGAAGAGCAGTCATACAGCTGCAGGAGTGTACCTGAAGTTACACCAAGTAATACATATCTGGGAATCCGCTTAAAAGTGGTATAAACAAACACTTACTAAGAGATCACTTCAGAATCAGGGACTATCTAGTTTAAACAGTATTTTTTTCACTTATGTTCCTCCCAGCTGTACTCCGGATTTCTAGAAATCTAAAAATAGCTGATTCCAATGACCACAATTTAATTCACAGGATGCAGTTGAATAGCACACATCTCTTTCTCTCAGTTCTTCTAACTCCAGTTATTTAATTTTTACTATTATTCTTAACACTGAATTTGAACACTGAAGAACACCTTTTTTCTTTACCTTTCAAAACATCCTCCTTTAAGAACTAGGCAATCTGCTTCCATATGGTATGACATACCTTTTAGATTCATATGGCACTACAATATTAAATTATTTTTCAATTAAAAGTATGCTTACAAATTATATTTTATGTACTGTAACTACACATGACAGAAATAGATGTGTTAAATATTACAATGGCCACTAGAATATTAACAACTATTAATTATCCTTTAAAAGTTACACTATACTAAGGAAGACTGAAAGTTATTTTCTAATTAACACATCCCTCCCCAGTTCTAGAGTAGCACTGACCATTATTCACCTCTAATTTTATCTAAAAATTAAATAAAAAAGCAAAAATGCACCAGATGCCAAAAAATACAACCTTAAGAATTTCAGGATGTTTAAAGATTTGAGACCAGGGGAAAAAACGAAGGCAAACAATTCTTAACATACTGCTTCCAAATATTAAAAATACAATTGGCTGCCATATGTTTTTGTATAAGAAAAAAAAAAATGCTTGTAAAACAAATTGAAACCTGATGGATTTCAAATCTCATCTGAAACTCTCCAGGCAAGTCAGGCACAGCTTCTGTAAACCATATGCAAACCATACAAAGGCTTAATCCCATTCTTACCATATATAATACAGAATCTGGGCAGACTTCAGTGGGATTTGCATTTGCATTTTCCAGAAGTGTAGTCAAGATGGCATTGACAAAATCTGTATTTTTCCACATTCTCTGAAATTAAAAACTTGGCCCAGGTAAATTCCTTGTCTTGTGTTCCCAAATAGCTGATAGATTGCAAATCTAAATCTGCAAATATACAAGAACTTGCCTAAACTAGTATTCAGGAAAGAAAGGAAGTAGTTTAAGAGACCGTATAAGTGAAGGGAAGATAAAGGCATCTAGGAAATATCCTAGTTTCCCAAGGGCCTGAAGTTATAAAAACAAAGAGTTTTCAAATGAACACACAGTTGACATCCTAGTACCCATGGATTAGGAAAAGAAGAGCAAGCACCACAATAGGACTTCTGGATGCAGCACAGCAAAGAACTCCAAGGCTGCAAGTTCAGTAGCAGTATCTGTGTGTCCTGCAACTGTAGTAGATTAAATGATGAAACAGTTGCCAAGAAAGCTATGCTCATTGTTTCCATGAACAGTTCTCTAAACTGATACTCAAATACATTACAAAGACCCTAACATGACTTTGATTTCTGCTGTCTGTTGTGAGCAGAGCACCAATTTATATGGACAGACTCTATCCTCCTAAATATTTTTCAACACACGGTTGAAATTAATAGGCAAGAAGCTCTAATATGTAGAAGTGATGCAAACTCTCCCATCCCTTCTTGGGACTGATAAATTACTCCTAATAGAGGGTAAGTCATGACTTCAAACAGGAGATGAAAGTGACTCGTTAAATGAAAATGCTTCCTTGCTTTTTCATGTCCTTACTAAACTTAGGGAATATACAGTTTAAAACACCTCGTATTTAGTAACACATACACAGAAGAGTGTATGGAATAAAATGTTTCCTCCCTGCTTTTAAGTCTTGGGTTCTTTGCTTTTAATATAAATTTTAAAGTACTCAAAAACTTGTGCAGAAAATAAAAGGATTTCACAAATTGGAAAGGACAAGTTTTCTCTTGATAGTCAAACAGTTATGATGTAAAGCAGTCTCATTAAATCATAAGTACTTTAACCTTTTCTTGAAAGAACTGGAAGATTTAAAGATTTATAAAGAAATTTTGCCTAAACTAGGAAATGACTCATATTTGACATGTACTGAAATGATAATGCTGATTTCAATAGGCACTCTAAGAGCATTTTCCTCCCAGGAGAGTAATTCAGTCACGGTTACCTCTCTGCATTTAGATTTTAAACTTACTTTCTAAAGCTTTTAATGTGCTATACTCTGCCAAAACATGGCAGAGTTACATAGACCTGATCAGGCAAAATAAAGTCTAGTAAAAAGATTATTTTTATAATTGCAGACACTAAATATGAAACAAATACATCAATCTGACACATTCTCAAAGAATCTCCTGTTTCAGCAGCCTTGGCTGTATCTGAAAGTTCATGTTTAAATTGCACTCTTCTTAATTGGTTAAATAAATTCTGAAGTATCACAGGAAAAGTGAGAGACCCTTAACACTGAAGCTGAAAAGAAAAAATACATAATGGAGCTGTTGTTACTAAGTGGCACAAATCTGATATTGGCATCACTATGCAGAAATAATGAGGTACACAACTGGCCTTAATTACGTATAGCTATACTTAAAAAATTAACTTTCAGAGAAATAAAAGATTTCAAAGACACCAGTTTTCCTGAGGTTTCACTTCAGTGCATATCCTCTACTCCCCTGTATACCTTCAGAGTTTTTGCTAATACATACCTAAAAAGATATAGTGATAAATATCGCTACATCAAGATCAAATAGTTGTAGAAGTTGTAGAAGGACTCTACAACTTTCAGAAGCCTGAAGGACTTGATCCTCACCAACTGAAATCAATTACAATAGTGGCAGTAATTTCAAGGAAACAGGATCCACAATCTATGGCCTTAAAAAAAACCACCAAAACTGTTTGAAATCTCAAAATGAAAAGATCGTTCCCTTACAAGTCATAACATCCCTTACAGGCATCATCAGAGAAAAGAAATTCTTCTCAATCAGAGAGAAAAAAAAATGGTCAAAATTTACTTTTGTTGCAAATCCACTTCACTTTACCTCAGCAGAGCTCTTCAAGGATGGCCTTTCTCAAACATGTATTGAGTATAAAGAGCAAAGAAATGGATAGCCAATAGCTTTGTCAGCAATATACTGCATACTAAGAAGGCTGCATAAGCTACTATAAAGTATGAAGTTACTCTTAGACTAATGCCATCTAGTCTCAAGCAGCTTTTTAAACAGTTGGTTCCAAGACTATTAGTGACTCATATCCAACGTCCTGCTGGAAGCAGTTGTTAGAGTAATATTGCAGGAAAAGACAGGAAAAAAAAAAAAAAGATAAAAAATTCCACAGTCCACCTATATAACTACTGGTTAACATGAATTCCCATCTTTGCCTTTTTATGAAAGGTACTGAATTTAAATTAAAACAAAAAAAATCCGAAAGAATTTTCTTATCCCCACTATTCTGATCAGAATGCTTTTTCAGAAACACTCTGATGCAACAGAACAGACTCAGTTTCCAACTTAAATAGTCCCTTTTTCTGCCTGGTGTTTACAGTCCAACAGATTTAAAGAAAAAAATCTATATGACTTTCTACTCTTCACTACAGTTAATTCACAAAAGAAGGTTCTCCAAATCATATTCTGAGGCCTGCACAGAGCCTTTTACTGTCATCATAGTCTTAGCAACACTGTTCTGAATTATATTTCTTAAACTGTACCCAATATTTTGCACAAAATCTCACCACAGTCTGGAGCAGCGGCAACTGATGCTCTTCTCTCACTACTGGGAATGCCTCTCCTGGGAAGTTTCCCCAAGACATGCCTTTTACTGGCATGATGTGGCTACAAAACTCATAATCCCTGGGACTACAACTTCATCAATTTTTCTAATTATTAACTACTCAGCAAAAGATTGTGAGGCACTTCAGGTTCATCACTTTGCATTCTGTAATTTTATTTTATTTCAGGCCAGTTACCCTAGTCCTTCCAGTCACGTCATTCTACCTGTATGACATCTTACTGTTCCTCTTTCTGACAATGTCTCTCCACATTATGTCACCAGCTAGTATTGTCAGTACACTCTTAATATTTTTGCCAAGATCATTAATGAAAATATAAGAGGAAGCTGGTTCAAAGACTAACTCTCAAGGAATTCAATTGCTTTTTTGCCTCCCCCTCCCCTGGATTATAACTAAGTTTCTTTGAGTAGTATCTATTGCCAACCCTTCCTGTGAGCATTCCCTTTGACCCTACAACTTCTCATGGGTTGTCACATCAATGCTAAACTGAACTCCAGATACAGAAAATCTGACACGTTTACTTTGCCTGAAAATCTGTTTTCTCATCAAAAAAAGCTAAGAGGTTAGACAGTGATGAGCTATCTTTAGTAAATCCACGCTGCATTTTATCCCCTTTCCCATTTAGCTCCACATCTTTATCTATTCCTTCAAAGATCTTTTCTAAATCCTCATAGGCCACTGTGTCAAGACAAATAGGACTGCATTGCCAAGATGCTTTTTCCTTCCTCTTTCTACAGGCTCTGGCTGGGATGGAGTTAAAGTTCTTCACAGCACCCTGTATGGTGCTGTGTTCTGAATTTGTGACTAAAACAGCATTGAGAACACACTAATATTTTGGTTATTTGAAGACTGCTTGAACAGTGTCAAGCCTTTCCCTTTTCCCACTCTGTTCCCTCCATCCCATCTCAGCAGTAAGCTATGTTTGGACCAAGAAGTTAGGAGAGAACACAGCCAGGACAACTGATCCAAACTGGCCAAAGGGATATTCCATACTGTATAACCTCACGTGTGGTAACAAAAACTGGGGCAGAAGAAAGACTTTGGGGAGACAGGGGTTTTTCTTCCAAGGCAGTTGCTGCTCAGGGAGTGGCTAGGTAGTGGTCTGCCTGTGGGAGGTTGCAAGTGATTGCATCATTTGTTCTGCTCCAACCCTCCCCTTACTTCATGAGTTTTCTCTTTTGCTATTGATATTCTCTCCTGTTCCCCTGGCAGGGGTGAGGCAGGGCCAGGCGCTTGGCTGTTGGCTGGCTGGCATCAAACCTTTCCTGGATGTGAGCATTATAGCTCTACCTCTGACTCAGTAGATCTACCTAAAATATCTTTGTCAAAGGATGTCACCTATCAGATCGTTTAGAATTTTTGGACACAGACCATCTGATTGCATCAGCATGTACGCAATAAGCTTGCAAATTCATGTTTCTACCTCTGTGTTCACTTCTGTTTCCATATGTTCATTTTTGTTACCCTGCTTGTTTTTGCTCTGTGACAGTTATCAGTATCGTCATTGAAAACAGAAGCAAAGAATTTATTTTGTGGACCTTACTTAAATCTCAAGCACAGCTTCACTCTACACAGTTCTTGCCACCTTATACAAAAAAAACCAACCATAAGAACCTTTTTATTATTTGACAGTCATTGCGAAGTCTAATTCAGCTTGACAACTTTACAGCTTTATTTCTATTCCTACATAGCATTCTCTGTGAATTTGCTTCCCTGTTCCTCAGCGCTTGCAGACTCTGCCATCTCTAACTGCAAAGGTGCTTATTTACTCAGATAAGCCTGGGCACTACATCTCCAATTTTCTCCTTTAAGGGCAGAGATACTTTTAATTCTATTATTTTTATTGCTAATACATTCCAGGCCTTTTTTCCATTCAACATCTAGGCTCTGCAGTTCACCTTGCTTTATTAAAATAGTCCTATTTGTTTCTCCTTGAAATCCAAAAGTGTATTACAGAACCAAAGAACCGGAGCAACTCTGTAGAAAAGGACCTCGGGGTCCTGGTGGGCAAGTTCAATATGAGTGAACTGTCTGCTGCTGTGGCAAAGCAAGCCAACAGGATTCTCGGTGGCATCAACAAGGACATCAGCAGCAGAGATAAAAAGTCATTATACCACTCAGTGCTTGTCAGGCCACACCTGGAATGCTCTGTTCAGTTTTGGTCCTTGCAAAAAAGATGTGGAGATGTCCCAGAGAAAGGCCACAAAGATTATCAAAGGACTGGGAAGCTGCCATATGAAGAAATGCTGAGAGAATTGGGTTTGTTCAGCCTTGAGAAAACAAGGCTTAGGGAAGACCTTATCACCATGTTCCAGTATTTAAAGGGTGGCTACGAAGAAGATGGAGACTCCCTTTTTACAAGGGGTGACATGGAAAAGACAAGGGGTAATGGATGCAAGTTTCTCCTGGGGAGATTTCATCTTGAGTCTAGTCAAATTTTTCACAATGAAAACAATCAGCCATTGGAATAATCTCTCCAGAGTAGTGGTGGATTCCCCAATACTGTACACTGTTAAGATCCAGCTGGATGGGGTGCTGGGCCATCTTGTCTAGACCGTGCTTTTGCCAGGAAATTTTGGACCAGGTGATGCTTGAGGTCCCTGTCAACCTGATATTCTATGAAGTGTTTATTGTTCTATTTCATCTGAATCTAGTTATGAACACAAAACATTTTTTTTGAGACCCACATCTCTAATAATGCCTTCCTCACTTCAAGCTGGTATCCAGACTTTCTGCTTCAGCAACTACTTGATGAAGCAACCTTTCACGCAGAACATACAGGAATGTTTGGGCCCTGCTCTTGTTAGCAGAACTTCAATTTCCCAGCTACAAACTGGAGAGTAAGTCTCTGCAATGATACAGTTCTTAGTAGTAGTTCTCTCTAACAAATTACACATCTAAATCCAAACCCAAGGATTTAAATTGCTAGATTACCTAAGTAGAATTAATTTACTAGCCTTCTCTTCCCCTAGAATTATTTCATTCCAAAGAAATTATTTTCAATCTGTGCTGTCCTTTCTTCTTTCCTTCCCTCTTATCATTTAATTACTATTTGGTGCTATTCCACCACTTAGCTTTCATTTTTAACATTCCTGAATAGGCATATGCTCTCATACCTGAATTCCAAACATATCTGCCATCCTACCATATTTCTGCTCTCTTTAAATTCAGTTTTACATCTGTAACCAATACTTCACACTCCTCTGTACTGGTGTCCATTGCCTAGCATTTATGCACAAATATTTCTATTTTTTTCCTACTGACCACAGGGACTATGCTGTTTGCAGGCTCCCAGCTCTTACAGACTGGCTGGCTTTGGAGACCTTTGGTCCAAATCAGTCTCATATTAGGCATAGCTGTGTTCAGAGATGGACTTGGACCCTCGCACTCCTTGGTAGAGTGGTCTCTCTCACAGTCAGAGAGATCACAACACAATCTTCACAAACTACAATCAACCTGCTAAAAAGCAAACCCCCAAATTCACCAATTTGCTGTGAACATCATCCCCTTGGCTGTAATTCCTGTCACCAACCTGGCACTCAAATCACAGAATCACAGAATCGTTATCCTTGTGCCTCAACTCCCAATTCTTTGGTTGCAGCCACTGGCTATGCCTCTGTCCTTCACCCATGCATAGCCACAAACCAGGTGGATAAATACTCTGTGAGCCAATCAACAAGTATTGCTTTTTTCTCAGGGGCACAACCCATTAGACATCCCTATTTGCTAACCATGTTAGGAAGCATTCAGTAAAAAACACTTTTGTCCTGAATCAGAGTCACCTCAAATTAGACATATGTGTAATTTGGTCTGCTGTCAGAAAGCAACAAGGCACCCTGCCAAAAAACTTTCCTTCCTCCCCGCCTACCAGGCAAACATGCAATCCTGTGCATGGCTTTGAACAATACTTTGCAATACCCAATACAATTGTACTTGTATCCAATACCATTTACAAAGTAACTATTTTGACCCACTGTTTTGACCTGCATTTCCTACACAGACATAAACAACCACAGAACTTAAGAGAAATTAACACTGTTGAAAAGATTTGTAGCCCCAGGGAAAACAAGGACCAAGTATATTTCATATACCAGAAAAAACAGGGTTATTAATTTCAGCATTTAATGTTTCTAACTTACTTGTTTTGCAAAACCAAACCAACTTTCAATAGAAGTCAATAGTTGTCAATAGTTAGATGCTCACAGCTCCAGCACAAAAGTTAAAGCATTTTCATAATAAAAGAGATGTTACCACATGCATCTTTTGTTACCACTAGTATCTGAATTTTATCACCTAGAAGTTGTAAAAGTAGATACTTTAAAAAAAATCTGAATAGCTTGTGTGAATATAATTCCTTTATGTAAAATCATGTTTGGCATAGCAGCATCGCATCCCAACCCCCATCCTCTTAAATTCACAGTTTTTCAGGAGTCCTACAACTCCAGATATGGCACTGCAGCTACTTGCTCTTTTTTTTCTTTTTAATTACACTTTTTCCACATATACAAGTTCTGTTACATGCACAAAAATACATTCACTCCACATTTTCACCTTTCTTATCAGGAACAGTACTCAGTTGCCCCCATAAAAGAAAATTCACTATCATTGTTTTCTTTTACTCCAAAAATCGTATCCAGCAAGCTGTCAAAGAAGTCTAATTTTTTTATTTTTTTTTAACATCAGGACATGCCACCCAGCTGTGGCTAGATCCCCAATAAAAAGAATGCCAAACAACGTTCCCAATTCTGCAAAGTACCTAAAAAAGGTGCTGAACCTACTGTTAGTTTAGTTAAACTTAACATGTTTTTGCTAAACATCACAGCCACACACATGATGTTGCACATCCGACAACAATTTCCTTTTTGTTTCTGTAGAAGGAGTTTATACAGCAACTACATTGATAACACCATAACTACTTCAAAACCAACACGGCTCTGGGATGACTACAAACTTCCCTAATTTCTAGCCACAGAGCTCAGTCCTAGGGCTTGTTTTTGCTAGAAAATAAAGGTTACGCCAACAACAGTGACAGAGAATGAAGACTGATAATCCTTTACAGGTACATTTGAGGTAGTTTCACCTCAACAAGAGCGCACAGAAGTCTACATGGTCTGACTTAACTTGGAAAAGCTCAAAGTAATAGTAGGTCATTACTGCACTCAGCCTTCTCTGCTGCCTCCCACCCCAAAGTAGCTCACCTACAAGCCCACAGAACGGTCTCTCTTCCCCATACCGACCCCAGGGGCACAGTCCATGGACTCCTCTTATTCAGATAACTCAACAGTCACACTTGTGGTAAGATCAGGTGATTTAGGTGTGAACTTCAGGCTCTTCCCCTGCTCTTAACTAAAATTACTAATGCCTATAAAATTACATAGTACTTTATCTTCAGAAGACTTTTTCATCAGAAAACACCTATATTCAAATATATATCATGATATGTATTTATATATCACGATGATAAAGTACTGCTACTGCCTAGAGACACAGACACTTCTATATGAATGTTACTTTCAGATATTTTTGTATAGTCTCATTTTCCATTTATAGAAATATATTTCTGGACAGCTGCTAAAAAAAAGAAAAGAAAACAAACCCCTTTGCCTAAAGTTTCATTGCCAGACCTAGCATTAAATGTCTCACGCTGCAGCCACTATCATCTTTAATGGGAAGTCGAATCCTACAACACCACAAGCCACAGAATGAGGTTCTGCCTTGGGCTCAAAAACTTGGAAAAGGTATTAAGCCTGCAGTCCATTTAAAGGTCTAGAAGCTACTGCTATGCATTGAACAACTTCCTGCAGAGAAACAAAAGGACCAAATTCTACAGAGCGCTTGATGGTTCTTTAATACAATTTGAGATGTGAGTGTGTATTTAAATCCAGCCCTTTCCCTCCTCACTTTGCTATCCCAGGCTTTAGCAGTTTCTGAGACTAGCACAAAATGCGGCTGACAGCAACAGCAGTAATATAGCACCCTTGGAGTGTCTGAAGTGTAAAGTTCATTAGTTCTACCTTAAGGTCACTCTTTTAATCCAACAGCCAAAATCTTATTCGCACTACCATGCTGTTATCCTCGAAAAAAAAAAAGAAAACTGCAAAAAAAATCAAGACGTCAGCTTAGATACTTCTTACAAGTGACAAGATCAGCACTAAAAACCCAAATCACAGTCAATACCTTTTAGCAAGTTTCAAGCAAGCAGCAAAACTACTCTTGATTGTGCTGTAAACCAAATGAAATTTAATAGAATGGATAAAGGAAATGAAGGAAGGAAGAAGATAAACATTTCAATACCTGATAATTGCGTTTTATAATTATTAGTTGAACTTGGCTTACAAACAGAATTTACTAAGGCATCTACTGGGAATTACAAGACATGCAAATAACTGAATTTTAACTTCTGTGTTTACTGATTTTTGTACATACAGTTTAAAATTTAACAAACTCCATTTTGCTTTATCCTCAGTGGATATTTGTACACTTATTAAAAAGTTATGTCAACAGAAGACTTTTAGAACACAGATATTTAGTTTTAACAATTCTGAATTCTACTTTTAAAATAAGAGGTAATAGCTCTGCAACTTTTTAGCTTGGTTGATCCTGCACAACCGCATAAATGTTTACTTACGTGCACAGTAACAAGTTTTTTAAAATAACTGGTACACATATCTGTAAGACAAGTACATTAGAATGTATACATGGGGATGACATTATTTTTAGGAATGACATATTTTTAGGAAATAATTTCAGAGACCCAAGACTTATTGGTAATGTTAGAAATAAGTAGCTTTTCTTCACCCCGAATACTCAGGTTCGTAAGGGTGAGCATTTCCAGTTGTGTTTGTTCAGAAGAATGGGCAGAGCATTTCTTTGCAGTGCTAAATTAGCAATCATCTCAAAATGAGCTCCTAAATTAAAATCCTTACCTACAAGCCTCAAGAGTTATCATTTACGTGCCCCAGTTTACCCTTTTATATTTATACAGTAATAGCATTTTCACACAAATGTTGTATTCCAACAAATATTAAATGATTTTTATTTTACTCACCTGCACACTAAGATGAATCCATTTCTTCACAAGAATTCTCCCCAGTGTCATTACTTTTATTGGTGGCTGCAAACCATTTACTGTGCGATAATAAAACATGGTCTCTTTCTCAGAGATTGTGAGTTTGAACACAGTCTGCCCATCAATAGCCTTTTCTATCACACACCTTTGGAAATAACCAAGAAAAACAACATAAGGTCAGAGACACACACATATACACATTCCTGCCAAGGTGCTATCCTGCAAAGTGACGCTAACCAGAATGTATTAAAATAAACGTTAAAAATACAGCTCTTGAGAAGATGTTCAGTGACAGTGAAAGTCACAGGATGTACTAAGTGTAAAAACTTTAACAAAGATGTTTTCTGTCTTAATATGTGATGGTTGGGGGGGGGGGGGGTTGGTTTTTTTTTGTTTGGTTTTTGGGGGGTTTTTTGTTTCGGTTTTGTTTTATAATTTAGTGCATGCAACCCCAGTCCACTCAGGGGTAGAAGAGGGGGTCCACTTTGCCTCCTCTCAGGGTTTCGTGACAGAAACCACAGTGACTGGCCAGCACTGCACAGGTCTCTGCTGCACTTCTTGTACAAAGCTGTGGAAAATAGTACAGCCTGTGGAGGCACTTATGCTTTTCTTAATCTAAACAGGCAAACGCAATATAACCACAAAAAGCAGTACAAATTACAACTTCTAGAAATAAGCCTTCCATCTTTACACCAAATCTGATCACATAAGGTAGCACACCACCACATTTCGTATCAATTTCAAATGCAACACTGACACATAAGGTACAAAGAATATCACCCACAGCATATCTAGCTGCTGAAATAGTCTGCAATCCAGTCACTGTGATGTCAAGGGTCCTGAGAAAGCATAGGCTATATAAGCTTGCGAAACAGCTATGCATTTTATTAAGGTAATCATCAGTACAATAACAATTACAAAGTTCTGCACTCCCGTTTCAGCTGCTTGAAGAACCCATTCCTCAATTTGACCCATGAAAAGCCAAATATTTTAACAGTTAAACCAGACTAAATTAGAGCACTAAGTCACAGAAGAGACGCATATAAAATCTGCATGAGACCAGAATTTACTTAGATGTATTTCAGAAAAAAATACAAAAAATACCCCCAACAATCAAACCCAACCTATCGATAAGCATCTTCATCTACTATGCATTTATAAAAGAAGTATCAAAAAGACTGTTATCTGATACTGCCTTTATTCACTAACTCACCTTTATATCCAGCGAAAAATTAATTCACCTTAACTGTTACCATTTTAGCCTGCTGGAACATTGTCAATAAAACAACTTGCAAAATGCAGACTTCTGTTTTCCAAACCTTACTAAAAACATGTTTCTTAATATATTGTTGACTGGTCTTTTCAATATTTTGTTTGCTTGTAAACATGCTAGTTTTTCTAGATAATAAATATGAGGGAAGGCTCAGCTAAGTAGCAAAATATTTAGGAAGTGGATTTACCCAGTTCCTGGATAAACAATAATTGGATAATCCAGGTTTTTGTTTATTTTAGTTATCTAAAACAAACATCCCCACATTGTTTTTATCCCCAAAGGTGTCATGACTTTAAGAAGGGAAATGACCTTGATGTAAATCACTTTGAAAACTGGAAAGAACAAATCTGAATTGTGACTTGCTACTAAAAGAGAAAAATCAAGGGGCAGACAACAGAGGAGGGAGGGAAAGAAAAAAAACCCAAACAAAAAAACAAACTAATGTAACCATAAGTGAAATAGGCATAAGCACTACTACTGACTCTGAGCATGATTTTCCAAATACCGTAGAAGAACATTAGGGCTTCAAATAAACCTGTAACATGACCTGACTTTCCCAGGACGATGCAAAAAAATTCTTGGTGTCTTTGATTATCCAAGTATATTTGCTCCCCTAGAACGTCACAAAGGCTTTCAGACTTTGGATCCTCACATCAGTATCTCTCACTTTAGCTATCACAGTAACTTCTAGCAGAAAAATCCTGCTGTTCTTTTACATGGGCACATGCCTAACCAGGAAATGTCACAGTCTTTACCAGGATGCAATGGGATACTATCCAGCAACATTCCTAGCTTCTTTCCTAAGCACCTTCTAGCAACCAGACCACGTAACATTCAGCATGACAAAACATATTAGTATGGCACATCCAAAAGCCACAGGTCTGCTGTACTTGATGTAAGAGCACTTCACCAGTAAACAAAATACCTTGTTAAACTTTCAGTTATTCTACTGGTAAAATGAGTGGCTGGCTCTGGCTCATCTTCCTAGTGTTTTGGTGGCAGTGCAAAGACTTTGTCAGAATGAGTCCCAGTTCTGTGAAGTCCCTCTGCTATGATAACGGGGTCTCACAAATGACATCTAACAGGGACAATTCCCCATGAGAGACCACAAAATGTAGGACACCTCATAAGTCAAACTCCTTCTGTCAACCTGAAGGACTCACTAAAGCAATACTATAAAAGGAAAAACATCTCAGTTTGCCGTTAAACTATTTCTCTTTTGTAGGATGCCTTCCAAATTGAGCTTCAGTGGCTATTCATGTGCAATTACTGTTTCACCACAACTGGAGCTCTGTAGTCCTTTCACGAAGAAAGAAAAACTAACACGCTTCTTTCTGTGAACAGTGGGGGAAAAAAAAAGAAGTCTGAACTGTGGCATCTCATCCTGACCGCTGGAATAACTGTTGTCCAATTTCAGCTTTTCAGGACTGGGCTCTACCATTGTCATTTCTACGTGTTGAGCAGCAGCAATCTTACAAGGCAGAAGAATGAAGTGTTCTATTACAAAAAATGAATAAAAACATTTAGATTTTAAAGTGATCTATAAAACCCACTGAACAGGAATATGTACATTGTGGAGTTATTAACACAGTAGCAATTGGAGGCTAATGTTTTACACTAGTGCATGGATAATCAGACATCAATAGAGTCTAGTTTCAGCACAGCACTTAATCATTTGAAACTAAGGACGCACATTTCATTGTTTGAGGCTCCATGCAAGCAAAAGCCTCTCCCACTGACAAAAAGATCTCACTCAACACATCACTGCAACAGCTTGCTTTGAAATAAGCAGGACATTTCTGCTTCAAGTTAGGCATGCGCTCTACTGAACAAGACTCTGTTGTGCCGCATGTATGTGGACATGAACTCACGGCATAGGACAGCCCCAGGAACGGACTCTCCGGCATTCAAGATTCAAGCATTTTATAGAAAACGCTGCCTATTAAAGACACTAGGCCAAACCTCTGGAGACATCTTCACATACCTTCAGCTGAGCTGATTTAACTTAAGCTCAAACTAAAGCCACTTTTGCTGATTTACTTCAAACTCAATTATTTCCCTTCCATAAACACAATTTCTACAGCTAGGCCAATTTTTTTTTGACAGCTAATTATTCTTGCATAAAGCAGACTGCAATTTTACATGTATCATTACAATTTTAGACATTCCTATTGTTTCTAATGATTTTTACACCCCTGGACTACTTAGTGTTTCACAGTAGCAAGCAAAATAAGTATCAAGAATGCTACAACAGTGGACATCATTAATTTTGTTCTAAGAGCAAGTTGCGAGCACAAGTACAAAAACATTTGTGGCATATAGTCTGGAGGAATGTACTATACTTTCTGTGTACTTCACTTTTAAGAGGATCTGCACAACCAGGGTAAAGAAAGAGTAGGGGGCTCTGCCTTCTGTGATAGATGAAGGGAACTTTTTTTTTGCAGGATTTGTGATGCACATTTCAAAAATAGTTTAGAGTAAGACCTGGTCAAGCTGAATGGCCACTTACAACAGCAGTATTTGCCAAAAATGTGACGTGCAGGCAAATAGAGAGGGTACACCTAGCTACATCTATTTTGTGAACACCTAGTGGAACTTCATTAGCAGTTGGAGTAGTGTAAGCTTTTGTTAAAGCAGCAACACGATCTTTCACTCAGGCAACATCCACCAGATCTTCCAGAAAAAACTATGACCACTCTTCTATAGTGCCAAAAAGGTCTTCTTTGGAAGATCTGGGAGTTTACTCCTTAAAAACAAACACGGAAAACTTGTATTGGATATTCCAAAAATTTTAGGTAATTTTGTACCATCATGAAAGGAGCAACAGCACAAACCCCTGACAACACGTTTTTCTAGCAGTCTTTAGAAGGAGGAATGTGAATTAGAAATATAAATCTAGATTTTAAGAACAGGCACTCACATGTTAACAGTTCCCACTGAAAGCAAGTGGACTATCACACAAGTCAATGCCACTGAAACCGAACCTACCTGTCTTGACATTTGCGAGGACCCCAACCTAAATACGGCTTGGAAACGCCAGTTTCTCACTGTACCTTTTTAAAATTTTAAATAGCTTGCTAATAATGACCGCGACTACAATGATCAATTTTTTTAAGAGCACCAGGAAAGTAAACACCTTCAATACTACTTACATTACACCTTCTTGCTCAGGTTTCAACCATACAGTTAACGTAAATGAAGCTGCAAGCCTCAGGGAACGGGGAGTAGAGAAGCAATCCTTGTGATTATGAAAAATAAAACTGGAAGCATTGCTAAAGGACCCTGGATGCAAGTCTCTTTTGTCCTCCGTGATACAGGTACCAAGACCACCTGAAAGAAGCAATTTGTAGGAAGAAGGCGACGACCTGTATGGACATTCCTGAACACAAATCCTCTGGGTGCAGGACGTAATACTTTGAACAGCTACCGAGCTATGACAAAAAATACTTCGGTCTGGCAGCCCACAAGTGGCTTGAGTTGGCACGATTGACACATTCTTGAAAGCTCCCACATTTTCAAGCCTAGGGAAATGTCCCTGAGAGCTGACCAACACAAAGGAGTCATAATAAGTTAAGATTAATGTTTCAATAGCATGAAACAAGAAACGACACCTCAAGGAAAGAGCCCAGCAATTCATGTTTACAAAAAAGCTCCTCCTGATTAAAGCATTTGTAAATAAATAATGATGTCCATGTCGGTAGCAATGTCCTCAGGTGGTACGCTTCAAGAGTTTATGTAGCGTTTCATCTTCAAAACACTCATGCAAGGACTCAATCGCAGGGGACATCTACGTCTTCTGGCCAGCGAAACATCACGTGGGTGGCAGCCAGTATCTGCAAACCACAGAAATACGACACAATCCACGGGAGGAAGGTGCCCTTTTGCACTAACAGAGGCAATGGGGATAGGGATTTTTTTTTTTTTAAGGGTTGGAATTCTTCCAAATTTTGGTCAGGGGACCCACCCACACACCTTTGCTAGCTACACCCAAGGTGTTTCTCTAAGGGCAATGGGACTAGGCCAACAGGAGCCCACAGGCTCACAGCCGAGGCCCAGCTGGGATCACACTTCCAGATCGGTCGCACCACGCCAGGCCGACGCTCAGCTTCGCGCATTAACGCGTACGGAATAAGAACCCAGCAAACCAGGGCATGCAACTTCAGCCTCCAAACGTCCTTCCTGAGGGTTTCGAGCTAGGCGGTTGGCTCTCACACCTGGAACCCCCCGGTGCTTACCTCGGCTTTGCAGGGCTGGGCACCGTGCCCCCCGCGCTAATTCAGGTGATGCTGAGGGACACCCCCCTGCCTCCGCTCTTGAGGCGCGCTGCGGGAACAGCGGAGGCCCCAGCCGTCTGTCTGTCTGTCTATCTATCGTTCCCTCAGGCAGACGGCCCGTACCTCGCTGCCCACCTCACGCTGCCCCTTCCAGCGCTCGGCCAAAGCCGATTAAAGCCACGCTCCCCATCTGTCCCGTGTGCGCCTTTCCAACAGCGGACGCCTGCGCTGAGGGCTCACCGGCAGGCCGGGCAGGCGCGATGACAGCCGAGAAATAAGTTGCTTCGCCGTTATTTGCTCTGCCCGGGAGAGGAGCGGGGAGAGCGGCGCGGCCCCGTGGGAGCGGGGGCTCGGGCTCCGCGCGGATCTGGGGGCGCGGCGCAGCCTCGCCGAGCATCCCACGGGGACCTGCGTCACTGGGGCTCTCTGGAAAGGAACGAGCCCTGGTTACGGGTTTTTTTGGTTGTTTTTTGTTTGTTTGTTTTTTGTTTTGTTTTCCCCAATTCCCTAAACCTCAATTCGGTTTAAAAATAACTCCTTCGCGGGTTTCGGCGCTACGGCCGGCTCGTACGGGCTTTCTGCCCGGCACTTGCGCGGCAGCATCAGCGGCAGGAACGGCAGGAACGGGCACCTCCGCTGAAATCAGGCTTTTGTCAGAAAGTGCTACAAGACCAAAAAGCAAAGCACACCTTGCCCCGCGTATTCCTGTACTTCCTCACAGGTATGGCAGCACTGATGGTAAAAAGCAGACTTGAGATTTAGATTCTGAGAAGAAAATTCCCACCCTGCAGCTGCGTTTGGCCGGTAGCACACGGGGTTTTGAAATTGCTCCTCGGTCTTAGAGCAGCTCCGTGTGGAATTTTTACTGCAATGAAGAGGTTGTTCTCAGTCTCATATCCAGAGGCATGTCTCTACCGATTTTATAGTTAACCAGCTTATGGTAAAAATCTTATAAATGGAGTCATATTAGGAAAATGCCCAATTACCCATTCAGTGTTACACGGTTGAATACTCACAACGTTCTGTTGCTGTGGCTAGAATTCAAGATGCAGTTAACTATAAGAAAGCATCATTCTGCAGGTCTGCAGTAGCGTTGCAGGCAGTGTGGGAGAAGGTAATTTCTGTTTAAAGAGTGCTAGTGTAAATGAAAAGTGGACTGAACAAATCCTCAAATACAATCTTCTGGGTGCTCTGAGGAATTAAATCAGTATAATAATCTAGCAGAACTGTGTCAGTTCACCTTGGTTGAAGGTCTGGCCAAGTAAGTTTGTTCTTTCACTCATCACAGGGCAGAAAGAGATCATAATGCAAGTGAGAAGGGAATTCATGTGTTGGCTGTATCACTGAGGATACAGT
>JAVSBS010010330.1:0-15708 GCA_033124195.1 Coracias cyanogaster
TCAGGTTGGTTAAACAGGACTTGCCCTTCATGAACCCATGTTGGCTGGGCCTGATCCCCCCATTGTCCTGCACTTGCCATGTGATCAACCCCAAGATGAACTGTTCCATAACCTTCCCTGGGACCGAGGCCAGGCTGACAGGCCTGTAGTTCCCCAGATCATCCTTCCTGCCCTTCTTATAGTTGGGTGTCACATTAGCAAGTCTCCAGTCATCCGGGACCTCCCCATTTGGCCAGGATTGCTGATAAATGATGGAGAGAGGCTTGGCAAGTTCCTGTAAATAACTGTAAAGAATCCTTTCCTTTTATCTAGTAAGAACTTCCCCTGATACACCTTGCACCCATTGCCTCTCATTCTTTCACTGTGCACTGCTAGGAAGACTATGGGTCCATCTTCTCCATGGCCAATCATTAGTTTGCTGAAGACAGCCAATTAATTCCCTGGTTGGCCTTTTCTTCTCTAGACCAAACAAGCCCAGCTCTCTCATTCTCTCCATTATACAGTTCTGCTATTGTTTCCCTGTGTCAAATTTGGTACAGTAGCGCATGTCCTCTACTCATTGAAGATATTAGTAATATTTCATTAAGCATATTTATTGATGATACAAACTTGGGTAACTGGGACTCAACTATCTGTGCCTTGACTAGCCAGAGTGCCCAAGGACTGCTACCATGCAGAGGCCATGCAGAGGCAGAAACCATTTCTACAGGACCACTCCAGAATGTACTGAAATCAAAGTAAAAACTCAGTCTTAGCTTTAAGTCGAGACACTCAGACCCTTTACATTTCTTTTGACAATGAGGCAACTTGGTATTTTTTAACAGGTCCAGCAAACACTTGAAAAGAGTTCCGATGCATTATGCACAAAGTAGGTTATTCCTCATATGCAGAGCAGATGTACTTTCACAATGTATTCTTAAGTCTTCAAGTCCCTCTGTAGATTTCTAAGGCCCAAACAGAAGCAGATCCACTGCATTGTAATATTTTATCACTCCACGTGATGCTAATAACTACACCCATTTTCCTGGTTGCCACGAAGATTTTCATGAAGATGCCACTCATATTTCCTGTCTTTTGTGCATTTTTAAATGACAGCAATAATTGCTAGCTATGTGCATTAATATAGGTCAACTCATCATATCTACCTCTAGAGCAAACGGGAACACTGCAGGTACTACACACTCCATTCATCACACACAAGGGACTTCCTCTTCAGCTACTTAGTGCGTGTCTGCCTATCCTGTGCGCAACCCAGTGGTAGCAGAGATGGCAGGATACTATCTGTTGGACTGGAGTGGAAGTGCAGAGCACTGCATTGTCCAGATGGCAACCAAGGGCTACACTTCTGCCAGACAGACACCTTTGCCTTGGGACAATGGGTGTGACATTGAAGGCCACACTTGGGTACCTCTCCGAGGGAGCAAGCATGCCGTGCTGGTCTTTACTCAGGCAAATTCCTTTGGCTTCAGATGAAATTTGCTTGAGTGAAGACTCACAAATATCTTGTGATTGGACTATTGCATCTCATTTGCTTCCAGGAAGATGGTGATGTAAAAATAACAATGAGAACCTTGTGATTAGTGTCACGTTTAGATTTACATAAAAGGCAATGCTGCACTTTAGAAATTTCTCATGTTCTTAGGGACCTGGGTAAGTGAAAAGATAATCTGATTTGCCCACATTGCATTTACTTCTTTACTACTTTCACCAGTTTAGAAAACATAAAAACTGTACTTTTGTTATGACTGTCACAAAAGAGCCCCTGTTTCTCATTGGTTTTTTTTCTTTGTTTGTTGGATGGTTGGTTTGGGGGGTTTTTAGTTTTGATTTATTTTTTTTTTTACTATAACCATGACTTCTGTTATTTTGGGATTTTTGCATGTGGGTGGATGGGTGTGACAGTAAACAGCTGAGCCAGTGCAATGAGAACCCTGTGAGCTGCCAGACTAAACCATGAACTCGCCAGGAAGTTAAGCTAGAATAGAAATTTCCTCTTTAAACCAGGACAGCCTGGCCATTGCCTAAAAATTATGTTATGTCTGTTCTTAAGCCCTATGATTCAGAGATATCCTTCAGGCAGCAAGTGATATCTAGCTGTGAATCACTCAGGGGTGAGTGACACTCAAACACTTTTAAAGATAAGAGCTACCATAGGCACAGTACATTGGAGATCACCTAAACTACTGCAGGTGCATTTGCTTCAGCACCTACAGCTGTAGTACACAAATGCAAATGGTGACATCGAGCTCTTGCTTATCCACTCAGAATAATGACTACTATGCTGTATTTGCCTGAAGGTAGATAACACAGCTATCAATAGTCAAGGGCTCCACTCTTCTAAGCAAATCAATGACATTTAAGAGTTTCTGAAGTAGCATACACTGCCTGAGAAGGGCAACAGAAAAATAATAAATCTGGAATTGTTTTACAGTGATGGCATTTTTTTTTTTGCTTGCCTTCAAGCAGAGATAGAGGAAGAATTTCTTCATTATTTAGGCAGATCTTTATATATCATATATGGATTCAAAATAATTAAAAGCTTATCTTTCTGTTAACAAAGGATATTCATGGAAAAGGAATGCCAGTATTTTGGGAGACTTTGTTCAGAATAAATAGCCAAATGTTACAACATTTATTTAGATTCTGGTTTACAATATGAGACTAGAACTCCCATGAGATTTGAAGTACTTTTTTAATTCTTGTTGAAATACGAGAACAACTTTTTAAAATGATATCCAAACAAGTCCATATTTGATCCAAAACACAACCATATAATCAAAAGACAAAAAAAAAAAAACCAAAAAAACAACCAGTTTTGAACCTCAATAATGAATTGGTTCTCTTTTCTGTTACATTTGGTGTAGAAACTTCAGTTTTCTCAGCCTTTCAATAGGAAAGCATGTATCTTTAACTGCATCAGAAAATACAGACAAAAGAAAACAGAATGTTACCATAAAACAGGTGATACTTAATCTACCTGTTGAAGCCTGTAGATTAAAAAAGAATATATATCCACATAATTGAATTATTCATCCTCCTTTTTAATACTTCTCATGTGTCAAACCTTCTGAAATTTACAAAAACCAGGTTGCAGGACTGGGGCTTTTATGTGAAAACAGCCTAGCAGATACAATAAAATATCTTCCATTCAAATGGATAGTTACTTCCGATGTCATTTCAGAAATGGCAAACTCCTCGGATTAGGGACCTGGTCTCCAGGCCAGAAGGATTAACTGTTTTCCATCTAAAAAAACAAAGCAAAACAAAAAACACCACCAGCAAAGCTGGAGAGGCACACCACAGCCAGCACCAGCCATCTTATCACAGGTTCTCTCATTTCCAAAAATGTCAGCCCAGAGAGCTACATGGATACAGTTCTTTCAGTAATGTATTTATAGACAAGATGCTTTATCTTCAGAAAGGTGATTCATAATATAGGCAATACTAATCGCCAGCCACAGCAGCCACTTCCTGGCAGGCAACAACCTACTTGGAGAATCAAGGGCTGAAGGCAAAACTAGCCAGTCCCCAACTGTTAGGAGATGTTCATCCCAGACATCATAAATGTCACTACAAATCAAGACAAATTATTAGCTGAAAAAAAACCAAACCCAAACCCATAACTGCTGTCTTATCCCATTTCTTCCCCTTCATGTTTCTCTAAGTCATTTTCTAGCTATTAAAGATTGACTTATAATCATTGACAAAAGAAAGCACAGTCTCCATATTGTAACACAGATTAAATTTTCAGCCTGCCATGCAGTTACTATCGTTCTCTTGGACGAAGGCACTTTTCAGTACCAAGGCTTTAGTGTGCCATCTGGTGGATTTTCAGAATTTGATACATTTTAGGTATGAACTCAGTGATACAGTGATGCCTGAAACACTGATGGCAGTACCTACCTTCTTTGGCCAATGATAGCATTCATCTTATCAGCCTGTATTTGCTCAAATTATAATTTTTTCCTGAGAGTAATAACTTCATTCCTCTTACATTTCTAGTCAAATTAGTTTTTACTACAGTAACCATTGTAACTTCAGCTAATCCCTTACACTGATTGATTTTAATGTAACTGAGTAGTGGCTCTCTCAAAAAAAAACTTCCACAAAACTAGCCTAACAGAATTCCATATTTAGGGCTACAAACTAAGACCCTCAATGACATTTAGATGCTTAATTCTCACTGACCAAACATGCTAGGATTAGTCCCTATTTGGGATAAGGGTCAAAGATATTGATGCAAATCTGTTACCACACAACTTCAAACAAAACTGATAGTTCAAGTAGTGATTCATCACTCTAAGTACCATAGCAACGATCGCTATTGAACATACTGTAGGTTTTTCTGAAACGACAGGAAAAATGTGAGGCCAGCTTAAATATTTGAAAAAAAACCTGAGCATGAGTTTTCTGCTGTGTCCACCCTTTTTGCAACTATGAGGAATTTCTTCATTTCTCTTTTTTCAAAGAGCACAAGATGTGGGATGAGGAGCCTGGGATGACTTCGATTTCAATTTCACACTGAGTTCTTTGATTACACAGCCCTAAGAGGGAGTGTGTCTTCTAACCCAGCACAGTGCAACAGGCACGCCTCCACTCTGCACGAGATGCAGCACATTCCATTGCAGCTGAGACTTCCAGGATTTTAAGGGTAGATGGAGGCTGCCCTCTGAATGAATGAGTTGCAGCTGCCATAGAAGAGCATGAATGGGCAGTCGGACAAGGCTTCTACCCAAAGTCTGATGTCAATTCAGAAACCTGGACTGAAGATAGCAATGACTGTACGGGAATAAAAGAAAAGATCAGCTGAGAGGCTGGATATGTGGCTGTTAATGCATGTCCTTACTGGAGTCTGGCCTTCTTTCCCTAAAGAGAAAACAAGACAAACACAGATAAAACAGAAAGGAAAAGAGCAGCAGTGACTGAAAATGCAGCTTTTGGTTTTGGTCCCGATTGTTATGGGCAACCTGATCACTAGAGAAAAACAAGCTTAGTACAGTTTTATCAGCCTCTGTGAGACTTGGCAAACATACAAACACTGTGCTGTTTTAAACATTGATTTTAGCTGCTTTTTTGGACACAGGCTTGCTGCAGTGCTGCTGAAAGGTCAGCTGAGATATTGTTTTTAAACAGAAAGCTAACATCATTAAGTAAAAAGAAGATACGCAACTAGGGAAGAAAAAGAAGACAAGAAACAAAGGTGGGGATATCAGAATGTAAATGTTATGGTCCAGGTGCTTTTCAGAACTGAGCTGTGACTGCGGAGGTGGCAGCAGCATTGAGATTCCTCTCTTTGGTCAAGATGTCTTTTACAATCAGGTAATGAAAGCTGAAGTCATATGATGGGTCTCTAGGAGACTTCAAGACAATGCCAGGTTTGTTCTAGATATGCTATGTTGCATCAGCAAGCACCTGTGACCTGACAGGTGTGGATTCGCAGAGAAAAACAGATGGTGCTGGAACCAGGTATCTACACTAAACGTTTAAAGGGGGATATTTTAAATTAGCTCTGGCCTGACCCCATAGACTTAATGACCATTAGGATTTAGAGTTTACCCTCCGGATTACACTAGCCTGAAAGGAAATCAGGAAGTCCCAAGAGCACTTTGCAATGAAAACCACAGCACAGTAGCAGGGATACATGGAGATTCTATTAGAAAGTGCAGGCATGATCTCTGTAGGGAGTTTTCTGGGGACAGAATTCCCTGGGGATAATCCCAGACTGCTGCAGAGCAGAGAAGGAGTCCTTCTGGCATCATCTTGTCCAACCTGCCTACAGGGTGAAAGACAGAAGTCCACATTTTTGTTCGTGCTGCCTTTCCATCTTATTCTGAGTTTTTATTTATGGAGCAGAGTTAGGTTTTTATTATCCTGGATAAAATTGAGTGTAGCACCTAGTGTATTACATGTTATCACTGCAAATTAAATCCTCTCATAAATAACAGTTATAAAAAGTATATTTCATCTAAGAATATAAGTGCATGTAGTTATTGTATAAGGTCTTTAACTGAGATCGAAAGCACATTGCAAGGTTTAAATATGATCTGAATAGATGAAATAAAAAATACAGATATTTCTTCCAGAAAAGTGACAGGGTTTAACACATAATTAATTTCAACCGACATTAAATACCACGGAGAATTAAAGCCACAAGAGAATACAGATTACAGTAGCTCAAGCCACTTTCTCTTTCAGTTTTGAAAGCCATTGAAATGACATCTGAAAGCCATTTTTATGTCAGTTCTCTAACACTAATTCAACCTTACTTGCAGTAAAGTACTGCAAATTATACTATTTGTTTTACTGTGAAAACTAACAATGTCCTGTCTTCACAGTGAGTTCAGTCAGAGAAAACCTTCTAATGATGTAGTATTTGCGTAGTTTCAAAGGCTTTTGCACCACTTAACATTCCACAGGGAGGTCAAAGATTTCTGGTATCTGATGTAAGGCTTGTTTTTACAGAACAGTGTTTCTGAGGCCTCCACAGCATAAAAAGAATTTTAACACCTTTAAACTGATGTATCAAAAACTTATACCTCCCCACATGGATTCAATCAGTTTGAAAGTGCACACTTACTAAAACAAGTTAAGCTGATACAATTAGATGTAAATCAAAGATAGAACACCTTTTCAAGGTTTAAAATCAAATAAAATCCTAAGGCAATACTGTGCAACTTTGTGCTCATATGAAGTCTGGACAGTCTTCACTAACCAGCCACCATGTTCCATTAATGACAACAGGACATCAAGCTATTTTTTTTGCTGTTTCTTGTGGCTCAGTATGTAGGTCGTCGCAGTGTACAGTGCACCAACAACTTTTTTTTTGGTGACTTTTAAAAGCTTTACCTTTCTTCTCCTTCTGTCTTCTAGTATGCGGTTTATGAAAATGCTACAAAATTTCTCATTATATGCACAAATTAGATCCTGGCCCTTGGAACAGAGAACAAATTCTGTATCCTTAAAATTGCCACAGATGAAGAACACCATTTAAGGTAATTTGACACCTTGTATCCAGATTACCAAATGTTCAATTGAAATTTACGATGACTTGGTAACACACTCTTTTGTCTAAACTACCAGATGTTTGATTTAGTTTCACGGGGCGACTGAGGGGGGCCACGGGAAGCGAAATAGGAAAAAAAAAAAAGAGAAAATAAACAAGGCGAATCACGAAGATGCGATCTGAAGAGGCATTAGGCGGTGCGGCTGGGAGTGCACAGATGGATCACGGAGATAAGGCCCCGCTTCTCGGCGCTGCCGCAGCCTGCCCCACCTGCAGCAGAGGTGGCGGAAAGGCACACCTGGCGGGCGGGAGCCGCCACCAGCCCCGGGACTCCCTAATGCTGAAGAAACCAACGCGGCTGCCCGGGGCGACATCTCTCCCTGCCCCAAGTCCGGCACCACAGCCCCGCCATAACCGCGCCCGCAGAGACCGGCCCATCTCCGCTGCGGGCACTCGGAAGTGCGTCACTACCCGCGGCCGGAACCCCGTCCCTCCGCGCCCCCGTCCTACCGGCTGGTGCGTGACGCCATCGCGGCGCGCCGCGACGTGTGGCGTGTGCTGCTGCTGCTGCTGCCGCCGCCGCCGCTGCTGCTGCTGCTGCTGCCCGCCCGCAGCGTGGCCGTGGAGCTGCCGGTCCCCGCCCGCAGCATGGCCGTGGCCGTGGCGGGCGAGCCGCCGCTGCCCGCCGCCGCGATCCCCTCCTTCGCCGTGGCCTGTGGCCTGGTGGGGCGCCGCTACTCGTGCCTGGTGGTGGCGCCGCACCGCAGGCACGTCGCGCTGGCGCCGCGCTACCTGGGCCGCAAGCGCACCGGCATCCGCGCCCAGCTCGACGCCGAGCTCCTGCGCTACTCAGAGAGGTGAGGGCGGGACGGGGGGCTCGGCTCGGGCCCTCCTGGGCAGCGGGGAGGCCTCAGCCAGCTTGGGGGCCCCCCGGCCCGGTGGCGGCAGGCTGCGGCCTAACAGCTAATGGTGTCCCCTCATTCTCCCAGCCTTCAGGGTGTGCCGGTGGCTTACGACAACATCAAAGCGGTGGGTGAGCTCGGGGACATTTACGACGACCAGGGATTCATCCACCTGAACATCGAGGCGGACTTCGTCATCTTCAGCCCCAAGAAAGGGAAAAAACTGGTGGTATGTAAACGCGGTTCATGTCACGGGGCATTTTTCTTACTAAGTAAGCAAAGCTTGGCTTATACCCATCATTAGTAGAGGTCTATGGTACATCCTAGAGTTGTATTTTAGTTGATATTAGTAATTTATAAGCGTACAAGTAGTTACAGTTTGCAGTATTTTATTAGCAGTTTGTAGCAATAGTTTTCCATTTATCCGTATTATCTGTTGCTGTGTTTGTAGAATTCATATATAATGGTTTTGTATTATTAGAATACAGTGTCATAAGGATTACACATTATTAAATACTCTACATAGTTTTATATGTAATTCATACGAATGCTTCTTTCTGAAGAGCAGATAATTCTTAAACAGGTGTGTGTATTCTTATTTAATACTGGCAGGAATGTTTAGGATGTTCTCATGAGTTTACTTCCTTCAAGTACAAGAGCTCCACATCGTGTTGAAGCCCGCCTTGCAGTGAAAGGGGACGTGTATGGCTCACAGAACAGTTTAAGCGTGTTGATACTTTTGTATCAGCACTTGCAGGAAAAACAGGTTGTGAGTTGGCTTACATTCTTTGTTGTGCCATACCTTTAGCAGCACAGCTTGTGCTTTTGTAAAGGTGATTAGCGTACTCTTGAGAATGGAGAAGCTCAGTATCTTTTATTCATTCTTGGGGAAAACAAAGGTGAATAACGTTTGACATGCAAATGCGTCAGAAACCTAGTGAATGGAGTACTTAAGCTTTTTACGTGTCATCTGTATCTGGATGCTATGTAGTGCTGTGCCAGTGTAAAGGCCGTTTTAGGCAAGTAAATTAGGCTTAAAATGGCTTTAAACCTAAGTTGATGGCTGTAGTGTGAGGGAAGATTTACCTGTTCTGTTCAGGTACTCAACTGTGTCTGAATTATGTCTTTCTCCTGCAAATAGAGGTTCAGTTCTAGTTTGGGAGGAATTGTATGAAGGGTGTATAGAAGTAGCTTTAATCTTCATGAAGAAGAATTAGCTTATTTGCAGGATAAACTGACTTTGTAACTTGTGCATAAACTCTTGTCAAAAAGTGTCCCTACAGGAAGCTAAATATATATTGCCTACATTTAAAAGGATGGCCTGTACTCTAGGTTTATCTGACATTCTTTTTTTTTCCAGGGTGTAATCAATAAAGTGGCCCCCAGTCATATTGGCTGCCTGATACATGGATGCTTCAATGCTTCTATCCCTAAACCTGAGCAAATGTCAGTTGTACAGTGGCAAAAGCTGGGGTTAAAAATAGGGGATGAACTGAAATTTCGAGTGTTGCACTTGGATTCTGATGCAGCTGGAGTGTTCTTTATTCGAGGAGGACTCACTAAAAGCAGGTATTGTGCCCTAGGAGAGTATTTTTACCTGTTTTAATGGTTTTGTTGCAAGCTAAATTATTTGAATTAACATCCTAATGTTTAAGCTGTTTTAGTTTTACACAAGCCCATGTCTATATATAGCCTGTGTTAGTTATCTTCAACCTTATAGTGTATAGGACTCACATGGAAGTTTTCTCTGGAAAAAGAGAAGTAGATTTTTTTCTTTTAGCATTAAAAATGTGAGCGTGCTGACCTGTGAACTGTTGATTGCATATATAGTACATACTCAAAATATCACCCCAAATGTCTAGAGTAGCTGTGCTCACAGGCTTTTCAAGTGAAAACACTCCAGCTCATGAGCACGTTTGCATCAGTGTTTACACACGTGTGCACACACACATTATAAAATCACAAATTGTTATATATGGGTGATTTAAATGCTTACTGAAACTAAGAATATTAAAGATGATACAAGAAAATGCATCACCTTCCTCCTTTCACTTATGCCTCTGTAAATGTTTAGAGCAGGTTGCTAAAAATCTTAATAGTGCTATCTTTAAAAGAGTTTGTTCGGTTTTTTTAAGTGGTTATTTGCTGAACAGTTCTTTTTTCTACCAACATGGTTATGTTTTTAATTAAATGTACCATGTGACTACTACTGACAAAACATGTTTTGCTTTGTTTTAAATTTTTTAATCTGGAAGGATGCTCTGGATTGATTCAGTGAACTTACAATGAAATGTAATGATATTTTCTCAGTGCCTCTGGGGAGTCTCCCTCATGGTTTTTAACTGCATTCTCTCTGGTTTTGTCTTCCTACACATTTTCTCCAGTGGTCTCAGTTGCAAGGTACCTGCTGGGGTTTTTTGTTTGTTATTGGTTTTTTTCATTCTTTTTTGGACTTTCCTGGCATCAGCTGTGTTTTAACTGTATAGCCTTCAGCAAGGCAATTGCTTGGTAAAACCAGCGGTGTGTCTCATGCACGAGACACTGGCACATGCACATGTTGTTGGCTGTGTGTGTTTGTGAATATTTTTTCATAAAAAAGCTTTACTTCATAATGCGTAATTATGAGTTAGTGATGAAGGAGTAGGAGTACAAGAAAAGAGGAGATGCCGAAATGGTCTGTACAGCATTATAGACAAAAATTAGGCTAAGATTTGAAAGAGAATATTGATTCTGTGGTAAGAACAAAGCCAGTCAGGCAATAGAAATTACCTGACAAGTATTAAATTGGCTTTATGATTTTCTGTAAGTAAAGTATCATGTTCTCGATTTGTTGTTGTTTTTAGCAAATGTTTATCTTTCATCTACTTGATGTAAATACTGTTTTTTAGCAAATTTTGATACTTCACTGGGAGAAACATTCTTACTCTGCTTCACATTATTTGATATATTTCTTTACAGCATGCAACCCAGGCCATCTGAGACTATCACTGACAGTGCAAATGGAGGTAAAATTCAAAAGCTTGACCAGCAAGAAAATGGCTTGAATGACTCTGGGGGAGATAATGTCACAGAGGAGCCTCTTGGTGAGATGGGTAACACTGGGAGGGATGAGCAAAGTGTTGATGCTGTGAATGGATTATGTGATGATAAAAACAAGAAGAAGAAGAAAAAGAAAAAGCATAAGCAAGAAGAACAGGAACATGTATTGCCTACCAGTGACTCCAGTGGTTACCAAAGTGACCATAAAAAGTCAAAGAAAAAGAAAAGAAAGCATTGCAGCGATGTTGAAGAAAGTGAGTTATCTCAGCTATCACAAGAACCCAGAGCTAAAAAGAAGAGGGACTAAAGTCTGAAGTGCCTTTCCTGAATAAGATTTCAGACATTTTTGATAAGCTTCCAATAAAATCCTGTTTTCAAAATGCATATGTATATTTATTTACTAAACAGTCAGCTTTGCTAGGTGGGATGATGTTTGTGTGCATATGTGAACCAACAGCTTTAAAAGCAGAAGCTTCTAAAGAAGTGATAGAAGAAGTGGGATTGAAGCCATATCTGCCTGCTTTATTTACTAGAAGGCATAGAAGAACAGTGGAATGTAATTATAGGAGCAGATGCATCACATCTTTATCTGTTTCCTAGTTCCATGCATTAATCTTTGCTGCTCAGTGTCTTGATTTTATGAGTAGATAAGGCTTAGCTCTGGCTTTCCCAGAAATACACTTGAATTCCTTGGGGCTGAGATTTTTTTTCTGGGGTTTTTTTTTTTGTGCTAAGGGGCTATGAATGCTTGTGAATGAAACTCTGCAGCCTGCCTTAAAGGTTAAGCAAACTTGAGTGTCTTCAGTCTTTCAAAGCGCTTTTCACAGTACTCTAGGCAAAACCCTACATCCATGGCAGTAATGAAGTACCACTTATGGGTTAGAACACCACTGAGATACAGGCTGATAAAGCAGTTGGTAATGGGACATACTTTGCTCAAGTTCGTTTTTATGTCTCAGGGCTCAGTGGCTTCAGAGTTTTCTATTAAAAAAAAAAAAAAGCTGAAGTGCAATTCCCAACTTTTTGTGCTAGTCGTAACTTTCAAATGCTGCCCTCTAGAGCAGCAGGTACCTACTGTCAGCATTTTCCAAATGGTTGGAATTCATGTTAGTGGAAAATTCTGACAATGGGAAAATGGCAAACTAAGAACTAATTTTCCTGGTGTACTACACATACGAGAATTTTTTTAATATCCATACTTACGTTTGCAACTCTTTTCTAGTGTGAGGAGTTCTGGGGAGAGCTGTAATGTGATGTGGTCCAGGCAAAGTCTTTACCTGAGGTAGGAGGTGAGAATTACTTTGGTATTCATTTACCCATTACAAGAAGAGGTAACTGGCTCTTTGGAAGCCTTTTAAGTAAACAGCGTGTATGTGGAAAACTGCTGTTCCTCTATTTGTTCTTAGGTGACAAAACATTTTGTTCTGGTGATTATGCTAATGCTATTAACACACTACTAGGTTTATATACAGCGTCTAATAACATATCCATTCACATTGAACATGTTCTGAATTTAAAGTGACAATACTTGATTTAGGGCTCACTTTGTGCTATATTATTGTGGTTTATGTATCTTTAAGGCTCCAAACTTACCAAGACAAATCTAAGTTTCTGTCTTCCAGGCTTGATGGCATGGCAGTACATCACAGGCATTTTATTATAACACCATAAAAAAACCAAGGTAATAGTTTTTGAAGACCTACAAGATGAGCTTAAATAGCTGTTTGAGGGCGGCAGAAATTTCAGTATATACTCTTGCTTGCTCTTCAGTGTACTGGATCTTGTAACGGTTTCTGGACAGTCCTGAGATGAGCATGAATTGTCCCTTTTGTGTTTCTACACATGACAGTGCTGACACTTTAGCTGCACACACTTTTCATGAATGCTGTCTCACCTATCCATTCTTCCTGTACTGTGACAAAACTTGAAAAGTCAGATAATGTTTATAATGCATTTGTTACAGCACACTACACAGTCATCTGAAGACAGTATTCTGGTGTATTGTGTTGCATAGAGTAACACAAGCAGTCCCACCCTAACATGCTTAAAATTTAAATACACAGTTTTACAGTCAGAAATTATCTGTTGGCATCCCCCAACCCCATCTGTTTTGTGGTTTTGTTTTTTTTTTTTTTCTTTTGGATTGATGTAGAGGGGAAGAAGATGGCTACATATGGAGGATGTATCCAAAAGGAGGATGGCAAATGCAATGCTTTTTTTTATTGAAGCCTGTGGGAAGAGAAGGACGGAGGCAGTTGCTATTGCAGGTGAACCAAAGACCGGGAGTTGTATGACTTCATTTGTTAGACCTTAATGATCGTTATAGCTCACTTTCCCTTTTAGGGAAGGGAAACGTCTCCAGCAGACCCACTGTTAGTGACTGGCATGAGCCAAGCCCCACCAATTTGTAGAATGAGCTTGTAGCCCCAGGAGTTTGCCTTGCTCTGTTAAAGCTTTTCCTCATCATAGAGAGAAAGAAGATGTTCAGGGGGGAAGAACTGAAGTTGCAACTAAAGAATCAAGTAACGTAGATAGTATAAATGCTTTCAGCACTTTGAATGCTCCTTTTCTAGTTTTTCTACTTTAGCATTCTCTTACTGGAAAAGAATTGTCTACTGTAATTTAACAAAATACACAAACTGGGTTTTCTGGAGTCTATTAAGCAATTTTTCTTAAAGCCTAAAGTAATCTGCCTCAATTTTGTGCCTTACTTAAAGCTAGGGGTTTTTTGGCACACAAGTGGGGCTAGCACCCTCTTGTATAATTTTTTTTGTTTTCTTTCTTGGCTTACAAAAGAAGAGAGCAATTAAAAATAAATTAAATGCAGGAGCTGGCAATTCATGATTGCTAAACAAGTTGTTGCTCCATGTAACAAATACAATAACATGTTATGTTACATTCTTGCTAGGTTAATGTGGAAATAGAAACAGTGGTACAAAATACACTTGTAGATTCCTTTGCCTGACAATTGTACTGAGCAGTTGGCTGTTTTCTGCTGTTTTGTGCCTTTGGAAGGGGAAAATTGAAGAACAGACTTAAAAGAAGAAAAAAGAAGTGCTTTTCACAATCGGAGCCAATTTTGGCAGCCTCACAGTGTTGATGCTGCTGTAGACACTGTTTCAGCATTAGCTAAATATGGCAAGAAAACTTGGATTTTCAGAAGTGAATTGTCACTCTATTCACGGCTTTAAATCACTTCTCTTTGTTTTTTTTTCCCCCTTAAAAAGTAAGATTTTCCAATGCTTGAAATTAACAAAAGAAAGAAGCTGAACATGACACTTTCCATAAAAGTTTCTCTGAAATCTGGTGGTTATAAATGTTTGGCTCTCTGTGTTCCCCTGGACTACAAATGAAGAGTTGTACTGAATTTTGAGTTGAGTAGAACTTTTCAATACAGAGAACAAACATTTGCAAAATTCCAGTGAGGCCAGGTAACTTCATATTTGTTTGAACAGCCCTTCTCTTACTTTTTTCAGAGTATAGTCTAGCACAACTCACCTCTGTCAAATAGCAAGGAGGGGGTTAGAAAGTAAAATTAAATTTTGTCCTATAACTACAGTGATAGTTACACTAAGTTAACTAACTACCAGGTGATCTAGAGAAAATATATGCTGGGGTTTTTTTCCTGGTTTAACATTAAGTTGGCCACAAAGCCAATATTAACTCCTCTCTGTAGCTGATAATTTTTTGTCTGTATTATGAAAAATATAGTTCCAACTTAACAAGCTACAGTAAGATTCTAAGGCAGGGACTGCTTCTTTGTATTATTATAAATATTTTGATTCTACAAACATGTTTCCCAGTGTATTGCATGCCTTTGGCAGAAGAGCAAGCACTCTTAGAAGTATTTTTAGCTCTTGTAAAAACAATTATTTTATGCTCTCTGATGCTTGCAGCGATCAGCAGTGTTAACGTTTGCTCTTTGTCTTTTCCTTGCTTCCCTTAGAAACAAATTCTTTGCTTTTGACTTGGTGGTTTGCTGCTGCTTAAAATATGCAGCCCAAACAGGCCAGTGGGTGAGCTCTAGGGAAAGGATTTTTTCAAGGGCCTAAGTAAGCCAGCTGCCTTTTGGAAAACATGAGCCTTGATCAAATCTTCCTCTAAATAAACAGTTTGCCTTTGGAAGCATCCCAACCTTTGATAGCCCTCAGACACTACAGACCTTAGCTGTAAAAAGCATGGCAGTAGTTACATACCCAAACTGTTGGAGTTGTATCTTTTTCCATATACCTGTGAAGAGGTTATGTGATCTGATGCTCTCAGGATTGTTAGGGTTGGCTATGAAAAGACTAAAATACTTTCATTCTATAGAAGGCATGTATATTTCTTACCATAATGTTGATTCTATTCTGCTATTTAGCTTTTGGAAATTCTGTCATTTCAATAAAGCCTGAAGGGCTTTGGCATCCAGTAGGATTAGTCTGTTTATAGGGAGAAGATACTTGGTCTTCTGGATTCATGTAAATGAAAGTAAGACTCTAAAAATCAAGCTTCACACTTCTCCAACTGAAGTGCTGGGGCCTGAGCTGTGGGCCCTGAGTTGGAGTTGACCTGTGAATGAGTCACAACCTAGCAGGATGTTTTGTTTTTCCTATTGGCTTTAGGTTCCAGAGGCAGAACCTGGCCCACTTGTGTCTCTGTGGCTCCACCCTCACCTAGGTGGTTGTGGTTGGGATGGTGGGTGAGGTCAGGGCTATTTTAACCAGAAGCCAATCAGCTGGAGGAGCTTTTTGTTGGGGATGGCTTCTGTTGGGGCTGGTCATA
>JAVSBS010010330.1:33093-49039 GCA_033124195.1 Coracias cyanogaster
GACACCTACAATACAAAACTAACGTTAACATTTTTGCTAATGCTTACTAGCCTGGCAAAAAGCTTTGTATGATTTTATGGGAGGAGAAGGTAAAAAGTTATTTGTCGTATGTTTTTGTGAGAAGTAATAGTTCGTAAATTTAAAGAAAACTTAGGAATTCCTCCTAAAAGATTAATTTACATGGCTTATGGTAATCCACACTCATTTTGGCCATGTTTAAGATTTTCCAAGTAATTCAGGCTAAGTGGAGATGATCCAATAGTTTTAGTTTTACTTCATCAATATCAGTTTTTTGAGACCTTGTTGGCTTTCCATGACCTGAGAGTCCCCACTCAGTTACATCTTGCTAAAAACAAACAAACAAACAAAAAAAGCCCAAACAGATAAACAATCCCCTCAAACCAAAACATATTTTATTTGTGTTCTAACACAGGAAGGTATCCAAAGAGGAAACTTGTAAGAAGCCATTGTATTTACCACAGAACTTAGCATTACTGAAGTTTGAAAACATTTTGTCATATTAATGTTCATGTAAGTAGGATTTTTACTTTTTGCCACCTACTTCATCTCTATGCTTATATTCCAAAATAACATGAAGGTGACTAGCAATGCTTTTATTTAGCCTAGAATTCTTTAGGGATGTATTATAACAAGCAGTGGATTGGGATTTTATTCCAAACTCTGGAACATGACACACACACTTGGAACAAAGAGCTAGAAATCTGCTGTAAAAATGTCTGTTTGGATTTTTCAATTTCAGATATGAAAAAAGCAGGCAAACAGGATGAACAGTGAAAAATGTATCTGACTAGGTTGTTTCTTCAGCATTAGTAATTTAAAGTGTTGTGAACAGTTCAGACAAACTAGCCTTCTCTTCAACGATATAAATGTCTTTTATACTGTCAGTTACATAGAAATATGTGGAATGTCCCTGTTTTTTTGCCATGACCTTTGCTTTTGACATCTCTGAATCCTTACTTGCCTTTCCTATTATTCATGTTTTAACCAACATAAAATAGACAAAAATGCAGATGATCTAGTTAATCCATACAAAAATCAATTCAAGGACCAGATAGAAAACCATCTCAGAGTTTTTTCCAAGTTATGTCTAAAGATAGTTCATCATCACTGTGACAGTCTCACTCATTTAAAGCACCAGCTTACACAGGAGCTTTAATTCCATCTTGAAGTGATGCTGAATAGAAGATTTAAGTAGTGTTATATTCTGTTTTATCTGATGCTTCTGTCCAACCTTGCTGTAATTGTCTTCTATTTTAAAAAGACGTAATTTATGATAATCATAGGGAGGGGGAGAAAGAAATAGAAATAAACAACAACATCTGTTCCTAGGTTTTTCTTTTCTCTAATTTCTCTCTTTCTTGTGTGTTTTTTTTCAATCTTAAAAAAAATACAAGAGTCTGTATGTATTTTTTATTTTGGGAGCCAAGAAAGAGAAATATATGTCAGCACTGTTGTTTTAAAGAAAACAAAGGAATAAAACTGTGTGGTGCCATGCGAGATAGACTTAAATACTACTTGTCGTTTTTTTGCCTACATCAGTGTGACCATCACTAAGCTAATACTGCTGCTTCTCCTATGTTTATAAGATCTACCTGAAATGCAGTGCAATCTCAGATTTGTATCACTTATTTCAGTATCGCCTCTCTTTAGGCTCCCTGGGAAGAAAGTATTCAATTTACCTTGTCAAATTTGTGCCACGTAGAGTGCTTTCACATATTTTGTGAGGTTATTAGGGGATTATCCAGATCCAAATAGCATACGTGAGTCAAAAAGAAGCACAATCAATTTTAAAGCACTTATTTTAAGTCACTTACTTCGTTTTGATCCTCTCATTTTCTGTTGTGTATCCCCATGGTGTTGCATTTAGTGATGTTTTCTACGAGCTGAACATGGTCTGCTTTTGTGTTCTTTGGCATTAGCTGTTGGGAGGACTGCTTGTGCACAAATCCTGTGCTTTGTAGAAATATTTGGGTCTCCCACCTGTTAGTACACTGTGTTGTGCCACTATGAGCAAGGCCACTCTTGTCCTAGAGTGTGACCCCATCAAAAAGTGTGTTTTGTAAGAGATCCACTGAAAGAGAAAGCAATAGATGGTGGGAACCAAACGAAATCGCAAACCCTAACCTTCAGCTGAGAGTGGGCTCCACTCTCAGTAGAGGGCAACACTAGTACCAGCATAATATAAATTAATCATAAAGGACTATTTTATAAGCTTGCCAAATGCATTAACCAGCCCCCTGTAAATAAAAAAAAATGAAAAAAAAAAAAAGAAAAAGCCTAGATTGGGACTTCTGAATGCATTTGCACAAGGCATTTCTTATCACAGTGACAGAGTAAGAGCACGAGCACCACCAGAGAACTATATTTAATTATAAAGGCCTAGCTTTGGGAACACCCAAAGAGGTGAGATTAGTAACACTGATTAGGAAGAAGTCTCCAGAAGCAGAGATTTTTTAATTATAGCTGTGTTAAATAAATGTCCTGGTCAAAGTGGTTGTAGTGCTGTGAGTGTCTAACATACTGCACACTGTTCAATCGACATTAACTGTATCAAATTGGCACATTAACTTCTACCAGCACTCTCAGGAACAGCATGAGTCTTTCAGTATTGTCCTTTTTATAGTTTTACATCAGTAATCATCTTATCAAAGTTTGATTCACTCTGGAGTTTCCATCTTTTTTTAGACTGATTAAACTCCACTACACCCCAGTATGTGTTTCAGCACCAAAGCTATGAAATTAGAGAAGGATTTCCAGATGCAGATTTAAAGGGTTAGGAAGCAAAATTGAGTAAATAAATTACAACCATCCCATCAGGCCATCTTTGAGGCCTACTACTGTTATCCATACAAGTAGCATTCCGCAAACTAGCTACTGAACTGGCTATAATTTTAAAATTTCCTTCCCCATGAGACTAGCTGTAAAATCAACATGTGCCAAAGCACTGGATTTAGTTCCAAAAATACATGAGAACTTCAGTGAAAATACTACCTCTAAGCTTGATTTTGAATATGAAAATCAATTATCTCTGCTTCATTACTATCACAATGCCTTGGTAGTGATTAATTTTGTACTGTGTGTGCAAACTGAAAACATGGCTGTATTGAAGTACCACAACCAAGTGACTGCAGACCTGAACTCCACAACTTGTCCCGGGACTGTGTAACAGCAGCCAGCTCTGGGTGTCTCTACATGCTAGGCACTTGTAGCTGTGGTGAAGACAGTTTTCTCATTGCTTTCATTTTGCTGTTCCCCCTTAGAGTCTTTTTTAAAGAGAAGCCATTGCCTTAAGAAAGCAAAGTTGCAGTTTTTCTGGACAATACCAGGTTCCTAATTGCTTAAACACATGCAGTCATGCGAGTCTCTTACCAATATAACTGACAAGCAACCGTACACATATGTATAACAAACTCACCAGGTTTTAAGTTAAAATAAAGTGAGAAAAACTAATTGGCTGAAGGGTAAGCATAATAAATTCTGGGGAAAAAGTGTAGCTGATCCCATCATAAAACAACCAGAATGAGAATGTGCTACATAATAAACTAGGTGTTACTGTTTTCTACAATCACTGAGGCCCTGCATTTTGATTAATTGCAGATTCCGAATTACTGAGAAAAATGGCAGTTAATTACCTCTAACACCTTTGCAGGAACGGCTTGGAGGGGACTATGAAATTAGCACTCTGAAGTCTGAGTTAAATATATCATTTTAGCCTAATGGAATTTAATAATACTGTAATTCAAACATATGTTCCTCAAAATTAATAGCTTTTAATACTGAAATAGCTTTATTTGATCTGTGCCGTATTTTATGCACACTGACATTTATTGATTTCTTCTGAAATAACCATCACTTCCAGAAACTGAAGGAGAAGCTTAGAAGTGTGCATTTCAGGAGGGGTATTATTTCAAAACCAGTGGTCATGACAGCAGGTTGACATGCTTTTCCTGTAAGCTTGGCTGACTCAACTCTCCCTGGCTGGTTGTATCCAGTGATGAGTCTAAAGGGCTGAGCTGTGGCTTTCCACAAGAGGCCTCCATGGAGGGCAAGCAGTGGGAGCCCCAAGCCCACCGGCTGCTCAGCTAGAACTGGGCTGTCACTGCTGCAGCTCCTGTTATCTTCCCAGCTGGAAGAGCAGCTGGTGCAGCCCCATCAGCTCTCGGCATGGCCAGATGCCTGAGAGGTGCTTTGTAATTCAACGTGGTGAGCTGTTTAGACAGTGAGTAGAAATCCTCCAGAGATTAAGAAAAGGAGGCTGCAGTAAATCCTGCTCATTCCACAGCTGTATCTGTGATGGGCTTGGAGTCACAGCTGGCCAAGGAAAGTTTTACGGAGATTTTTGGAAATGAGGGATACGCTGGAATTTCATTTTTTTAACAGAAACCAGAGGGTGGCGCTAGGCTGTGTTTACTGCAGCTGTAAAACCTGATCCTCAGCTCTCCTCCAGCCCGATTGAAACCCACTCATTATTCATTAAACTGTAATTTGTTTGGACATAGGGAATAGAAAAAGAATATCTGATGTCTATTTACAGTTTGATGGGCTTTATGAAAATTAAAAAGGAATAACGAGACTAATAGAAAACATATGCCCAAGAATTATCAAATATGTCAGTTTAAATAACAAACATCTTCAAAGTAGTCAAGTTTTCTGAAAAACATTACACTAGATTTTACACTTAGGAAAATCTATTTGCATACTAGGGACAAAAATAGAAAAGTGCATTACAGTACAGCCCCACATACAAATCAAAATCACATTCACACAGTGTTGGATGATTTTCAAATTCAGAAGATGATTCCTGTTTACATCATGGCAGCAGAGGCTTTGCAGAGTCATCTCAAACCCAGACCGACATCATTTATAAGTCTTATGTTGTCCTTTCAGTTACAAACTCAAGAAGAATTTGTAAGTCTTTAAAGTAAAATTGCTTTCATAGCTGAAATATCCAAACATAACATATTGGATGAGGCCTGGATTTCAGTCCTTTAGTTCAGAAGTAATATCTGTAGTATGCAATACATTTGAGGAAAGAAAGGATTAGTAATTAATTTAGAAATAAATAAAACAATATATTCACCCTGCAAAATCTGTATGTAACGTTCAGCGGGGACGATGGGACAGTACGGGAAAGCATGCAAGCCCCAATATAACTGTTTCTTCCAGACATACACCATAAAAACAGAGGCAGTAAAAAAATCGCTGAGGGCTAAAAGAGGACCAAGGTATATGCTGGGATATTTTATAAATGAAGATAAGCACACACACAGAAAATTGACAGTTTAAGATTAATTGCCAGGAGTAAGAGGGTCATAGAGAGGTATTTTTTAAAGTATCAGCGCAAAGGATATGAGATACAGAAGCTGTATTTTATAGGCTTTGACATTTGCAAAAAATTGTGAAAAAAAAATACGGGGATAACCAGATGCATTCTGTTTCATGCCCACACTCACTGCTTTTTATGCAGAATTGTGTTAGTGGAAGAAAACTTACCATCTGTGTGTCCAAAATCACAGGACCATGTCAGACTCCCTTGATTTCATCATCCCTTTAAGTTTTATGAACTGAAACAGCCTTGTCTACAAATAAGTGAAAACATTTCAAGCAAAAATCCACTCTTTGAACAGGAGACTTGAGTAAATCTTATCAACGTTTTCACCTTGCATTGACACCTATGCTATTGTTTTTTCTTCAAATTGAACGTAATGGTTAATACAGTATTATATGAAAGGCAGAACAACTGTATGACAAGTAAAAAGAATTTAACCCATAATGGTATAAAAAAATTAAGGGTCCACTATTTGAGAAACTGTAGTATCTACTGTGGATGATAATAATTTTTAACTCTCATTTTTTATATCAGTTTATAATTGCATTATGACATAGTTTGCACAATTGGGAGCTGATGTTTCCCAAACACTTTCTCAGTGCAACAGAAGTTATTGCTTAAAATACATTTTAATTGCATCTAACAATTTAATTAATTAAAATGCATCATTACCCAGACCTGCCCAAAACTCCATGTGAGAAATTCCTGCACTGCTACATCCCTGATACCTCGAGGGAATTGCTGTGCCTCAGCCCTGAGCAGAGGAACGGTCCCATCCAGGTCAGTGTCACTAACACAGAGAGGGATGTCTGGCCCAAAGATTGATTCTGCCTTGGGCCTAGCTATGCTCTCCCTTCCTGCTTTTCCACTGCCATCTATCACTTCAAGCCAATAACATTTTGATCCACTATTTAGTCGTTGCTTTGTTTGCTGGGCTACTCTCTCAACAGAAGCTGTTCTTGAGAATTTTGTCCAAGTTTTTACTTTCCTTTCAATGACTAAGTCTACAATACTCCCTGTAAGAATGGGAATCATGGCCATCTGGAATGGAACCCTTAAAGAAAAACACCAAAGAAACATATGTTTTTCTACTGATTATGTTAAATCTTTGCTGTACACTTTGTCCTTTGCAAGTACTTTTCCTGAATTGCTTTTTGTTTTTAAATTTGTGCATATTATATTAAAGCTAGAGGCTACCTTGCATGTGAGGTGAGGGTACAAATGAAAATCTTGGACCAAGAAATGAAGTATTCCTTAGCAAGTTATAGAAACAACATCAATGAGCAGTTGGTAAAGCAATCAAGAGCTCCAAGCTGAAGCATACAGCACACAGAGTGACCTTAGTCTTTCTCTTTTGATTTACAGCAGTGTTGGAAAGTAACTTAACTAGGTGCCAGGGGCTCCAAGAACAATTGAGCCAATGTATTGTTTAAATTGTTACGGATGTTAATTAGATTAGCAATTTGATGTTGAGACTTGCAAAGAGAAGTGGGTGTACTCTCTGAAACTCATTCTTCTGGCCTGAAAATTCAGGAAAGATGAAGTTCTACACTGGAGAAATCAGTGGGGTCCTACTGAGTCCCAGAATCCTTATCACAACAGCTGTGAAACAGCAAAGGAATTATCTGGTTCTAGAAGTTACAGGTACCAACATTCATGAACTGTCCAGTACAGGCACAACAACTGAGGCATGAATGTCATACATGCTGGTATATTCCAGCATCAGGTCTCTTATTAGACGCTAATAATTTTTCATTAATGCAGTGATGTGAAGTCAGAAATGTTCATTAGAAAAATAGAGTTGTTATTACACTCCTAACATACGTACTGCCCATTACCAAAGTAGATAAGCATCTTTCATATAAACTAGGGCAATTAGTAACGTCTTTAGGAGATTCCAAGGAGCCTCTGCCACTCTGCCATAGTCTAGGCTGAAACATAAGAAAATAAGCACAAATCCTATAAGAAGGTTTTTGTTGTTTGTCTGGGTTTGTGGTTTGTGGGTTTTTTGGTTTTGTTTTGTTTTGTTTTTTTAATCTTGTGGAACTACAGTTCTCTTGTGCTTTTGGGAAATACTACTACTGGCCACTTTAATAATGTAATGGCAAGGTATTGGGCTTTCTCCTCCTAATCCAGTTTATACTGCTGTTTTTTTTTTTCAAATTCAAAGCAATTATGCTGCTAAAATCTTCAATCAAATCTATAATGTTTGTCACTCAGTATCCACAAATTACTGGTTGATGTGCTCATATATACACTGATTTTACTGAGCTAGGGCTACAGAAAAGAGTGAGAGGGATCTGCTGAATCTGCTCTTCATACTGTCACATGGATTTCTGCTGAGATCTGACAGCCTCAATCTTTTATCTCCTATGTAGGTCTCCTAAATGTCACCACTGCAATTATAAAGCAGACTGTCAAAGGAAGCTAAATCTGTAAACCAATCCAAAAGCTGGAACTTTAGACTTGGTATTTTTTGTGGAAAAAAGTAAACGGAATCCTAAACTATGGAGGACCTTGCTGAAACCTTCAGTTCACAGCAGATAAAAGCAATGAGAATCCCCTGATGTCAGTGCACTGGTGTCCCTTCTCTCCAGCCAAACATCTGGCAGAAAACTACCTGATGTCAAAACACCAAACTTCTACAAAAAGGAAGATTATATGATAAATTCCCTCAGCTCCTGGAGGGACATTCTGGTTCCAGAGAATTATCTATTGCAGAAAAATCTTGATAATAAGCTATTTAGGCATTTGTATTTCTTATGGATCCCAGATGAATTGACTGACTCTGAGACTCATGGCTGTTCTGGATGGAAAAGGGGTTTTGTCTTGCTTTTTACCAGGACTGGGAACAAAAAAACACCACCCAACTCTTAATAGCTTCTGTTCTTCAAATAGAGTACGACAGGAAAGATTATTCCCCCGTTATTGTGCTCCCATGTTCTCACAATGCCCTATGGACACCCCAGGCTCACGTAGGTGTTAGAAAAGTTTGTACTTTTGTCCTGGTGACTTCCATCAAACAGATGAAAATGATACAGTACCTCTCATTCCTGCTTCTCATCCACAGGCTCTATTGTGCACATCTCTGACCCTCATGTCCATCCTGAATGTCCTGAGCCGTCTGTGCCCATAGAAGGCTCATGGACATTTTTTAACATGTGCCTTGTTTAGTAAACTCTGTTGACAAAAAAAAAAATAGTGCCCTAGGCTGTCTTCTGAGAAGCTCAGCAAATGCAAAATACTGAAATTAGAAACAGTCACATCAACGCACCAGGATTACTTCCAACAGCAAGAAAAGAATGTTACTACACCTGTGCCAGGTTCAGTTGCTGTGTAGACTGTGGATGGCTTAGCTTTGGCATTTTCTCATCAAACCAGAGTAGAGAAGGCTATATCCATGGCTTCTCAGTCTACCTCTATATCCGTGGAACAATATTACTGCAATGACAAAGGAACACTTGTTGTTGTGGTTCTTCAGTGTTAAATGCTGGTAAATAACAAAAGCACGAGTCAGTTCTACCACCTGGAAGGCTAGTGTGCTGTGCCTGTTGCCTGATACAGGCTGCTTTGTTTTCAGTCCAGGTCTAGGGCCCTGTAACAGCCTTGGCTCCCTCTAAGTTACTTTTCTATCTACTAGGAGCTATTTGCAGTTCAAATGCACTGAGAATACAAAGATCAGTTACAGTTAGTACTTCCAAAACGTGTAGTGGCCCATTATAATTAAGCTAGTACTTCTGCACAACCTTCAATGCAGTGGACATAATGCCAAACATAGATATGTAAGGAAAAGGCAATGCGTGGCATTTTCTGTAACAGCACCCATAAGCTTTGGGACAAATTCTGCACTTCCTGCACTACAATCCTATTGAAGTTCTTGGAGTTTTGGGCTATATCTGAGGCAAAAATATATTTTTAGAGATCATTCACACAAAATTTGCACTTTAGAAGATCCTCCATTCTGAAACATAACCCAGGACATGAAGGATGAATCATCAGCTACCCAAGCACTGAGGAACGGTAAATGACGCGGTGACATACATCACTGTTTAATACTTCCTTTGAAACAACCAGTGGCTGTTTCCCCTCTTTCCAAACAGCCTGCTAGCTAATGATTACATGCCAAAATAACTGTCTCACACACGTACAGATATGTAATGTCATTAATCTATCTAAGAGCTCCTATACCTGGTACAGTTAGGAATCCTTACTTTCTTTGACAATTGCCATCTTCCTTTTTCATACTTCCACTACTTTTTGCCTTCTTCTCCTCCACTCCTGCACAAATATGCCCCTTTATAATAAATACAGATTATAAATAATAAATACTGATTATAAATAATAGTTGGTGCAATCCCAAGAAAATCATCTGTTTCTGAGAGCCTCAGATCTCATGAACAGTGTTTCAGGTACATATGGGTAATGTTGCTATGTAAGAAATAAAAGATGTAAGAATGTGTGTGCATGTGTCCATGACTGCATACAGTTAGCACTAAATCCTCACTGGTGTTTCTCTTAGCGCAGGGTAATTACTGTAGTTTACACAAGTCGAAAAGCTCTCTTTTATGCGCTACCTATTTTGACACTTCTCAAAGCAGCTGGACTAGCATTCACATTTTAATGCATCTTTTCTGTCCAGGCAGCATTCAAAAACAATAAAAAATCAGCCCTGGTTTGAAAAAAAGACATTATGACCACTGTCAATAAATGTTCCATTAACAGATTATCTATTTTCATAAATTTAGAAACTGATACTTATTAACAGAAAATCACTTTTGAAATGCTAAGCAACGGTGATTGTAGACCATATATATTAAGTACTTTGTTTCTGTTGCTGCCTAGAAGCAGAGACCTGTGGTGCCTAGAAGGCAGAGAAAATCTCAAGGATCAACTACCAATAGTTAAAAATAGCTTTTGCTTTAAATTTTTATGCTGTGTGCAAGGGTGTACTAAACAGAGGTTTTACCTAATGCTACCATTGGTAGCAATGACAAGATTTAGCCAGCTACTTCTACATGTAATTCTTTCTAATTGCAAAAATTGATTTTCTTGTCATCAGGAAACCACATCATTTTGATGGGCTGTACATCAAAACTGAGAATCTGAGTGAATGCCAGTAACTGAGCATCACAGAACACCACAGCATCCCCCCACAGTGGGCTGGGCCTCGGAGCTGGCTCATGGACAGGGTAGTATATGACACTTAAAATCAGTTCTCTGCTTTAACTCTGAATAAAGTTTGAAAAAATGTTATGGGATGTCGCACCAGTAGAGGCAATAGAAAAAAATAAAGTTTTATACAATTACCTAAGGTACATCCAGAACTTAGCAGCTTCTTCCTGTGGAGAGAAGTTACTTGCCTGAGGGCTAGGGAGTGCAGGACATTCTGGTTCACAGTCCCAGCAGGGTGCTAAAGGTTGACAATCTGCTGCACGAAGACTGAGGAAAAGGAGAGTGTGGTGCATGCTTACTGCTCTATAACCTTGGGTGGGGTAGGCTAGGTGGGTGCAGTGGCATCAGTTATGTAGGGATTTTTCCTTTGGTTTACCTAGTTTTAGATTTTTAAATATCCCTTTGCTAGGATTTTCTCCTTGCTTTCTGTGACTGCCCAGTAGAAGCAAAAGTGATTTAGTGAGAGAAAAAAAGTACTCATTTCCTACCACAGGACTTATACCTCCTGCACATTATCCTGTGTATACGGGGCAGGCGTAAGACCATAATCCTGAAAGAGCATCAAATGCGCAGCGTGTTGAAGGCTACTCGCCACAAAGAAAGCTGAAGCCTTCCTCAAGTGGACAAAGAGGGTAAGAGGGGTGGTGAGGGAGTTAAACCTCTTTCACAGGGTTGTTTAACGTTTCAGAATACACTACTGGATTTGCAATCAGTTTGGCAGTGCAGTCTTATAACCAAACAGACGTCTTTTTTAAGAAAACCTTTGTTCATCTGAACAGAAGGAGGTTTGTCCTCAAGCAGGAAGCCTAATGCAGAGCTTACACAGCGATATATTTTCAGTCATGTGGCCAAGACAATAAACACACATCTTTTGATCTGTGTGGCAACAGTGCACAAGTTGTAGTTTATGCTGGGATAGAATGAGACGCAAATCTGCCAGGAGTGAGTCAGTACACTGGTGTGTTTATGCACATCCTAAATTTCACCAGGCTGAGTCTAGGGGACTTCAAATAACTGTCTAAAGAGCCCATAAAAGTATTCCAGCAAGCATGATGGTTTAAGCCCTTATGTCAAAACACAGGAACATGCAGTCTATTTTGTATAAAATATTTTTTGGTCTTCCAACTATAAATTATATCTCTTTAAAATGTCTGCTGCTGTAGACGTACTTTTACCAGCAGTCTTTTCCTCTTTATATGATGCAAAGAGGGACAGTAATATCTCTCCTGGGATTACAGAAGGCATGGGTAGAATTTTCAGATATCATTATAAAGTATCTCATTAATTGCTGTCACATTCAAATTTGAGCAATATCCTCTGACCATTTAATAGCAGTGCTGCCATTATACCTTGTTGTCTTACGACATTACACAGCTAACCACACTGGTACATTGTTTCCTAGACCGCCTCTGTTTACAAATCAAAGTGCCTCGCTGAAGTGCAGCCTGCTGAAATGCAGTGCTGTTATTAGGAAATGTGAGTGGGCTGAAGTGGGGATCCCTGTAGAGTTAATTTGGCAGCCTTCAAAATCTTGGCTCAACCTGATATTAAAAGTGAGTCATCAGTTTACCCACGCAGCAGGCCCTCACTTTGTACTTTTCACTGCGAGCAGCTCAGCAGAGGGCCAGGAGATCCAGCCTTTGCTTCTCTAATTAATAATCAGCTGAAAGGAACTCCTTGTTAAGGAAGACTTGAGGTTTTTTGTTGGTGATGGTGGTTAGTTGGTTGGTTTGAGGGTTTTTTTGTTCCTCTTCAATGTTAAATGCTGGTAAATAACAAAAGCACAAATCAGTTCTACCACCTGGAAGGCTAGTGTGCAGTGTCTCTTAGTTGCCCAATACAGGCTGCTTTTATCTGCTCCATTCTAGGGCCCTGCAACAGCCTCAGCTCCCTCAAAGTTACTTTTATACCTACAAGGAGCTATCTGCAGTTCAAATCTTTTCTTTATGTTAATTTGAGAGCAGCCTGTTCTCCCAAGAAGATCCATGAATTGCCTTGTGCTCCCTGAGGTCCTTGGGCAGAAGGTGTGCCAGTGCTCACACCTCTTTGAGAAGCAAGCAAATCACAGTACTATAAAGCCTCAGGGTGAGCAGCCCTTCCAGGTTAAATGAAAAAGACCAGGTTTTCTTTCTGGTATACATTTTAAATAACTAACTGGTCTATTATGCAATATTTTCCTGTTCTAGCAGTTTTGTAGCAGCACCAGGCAGCATGTAAACATAGCATGAGGATCTAGGATGGGCAGACTCTTTCCTATACTCTGAAGCTGTCTTGATACTGATCTTGCTTTTCTCTTGCCTTTACCTCAGTCCATCAATCACATTTATATGCCTCTCTCTAATTGAGGCAACTCTTCTGTCTTTTTTAACAGCCTCAGCCAAAAGTTCAGGATTTACATGTACATTTCCTTTATTTATAGGTACACTTCATTGAAAGGTATCTCCTGTGGACTGTACTTTGTGTTCTTCTTTTGCCCTCCAACTTAAGATGACAGCTATATGAGCTAAAGTTAAAGCATGTGGATTTCAGTGTGACTTGGGCATCTAAATATAGATTATTTCATGAAGCAGAGTCTGCTTTTTTGTCAATGTTTCCTGGTTCTAAGGAGAACAGAAATCGATACAATATTTCACTAGTGGTCCTACCGTAGTTGCGTAGTCATGCCGGAAAAAAACAATGTTTTGAGGGCACAAATAAGTCAATACCACAGCTACCAAATTCCGTGTTCCCTAAATATACATATTTCCAGTGTTTGGGTTTTTTTTATTTAGTTCAAGATACATTAGTTTTATGTACCTTTCTCAGGCTGATCTTTTCTTATTTATGCCTGTAACTGGCATTTCATGATGTTCATTTCATTATGATGGTACAGTCCTGTTTCATGCAACCGCAAATCCACTGAAGGCAAAAGCATGCTTTAGTTTCGCTGCTATTCACTTTTGCTGATACTTAGGCCAAAGGGGTTTTTTTTCTATTTGTTTAAATCCTCCCAAAGGCGAGGCACTGAAATAGGTGGAAAATAAAAATTATGTTATGTATAAAAATGGTAGAAGAAGGGAGGGAAAGAGGCTGAAGAAAATGTAAATCTTCCTAAACAACCAAATGATTTGGATTATGAAAATGAGAGTGTCTTATGTCAAGTGCCTCTTCACCCTCTAAGTGTGCTGTGAAATATGATCACTTGTCTTGAATACACTCCATCCTAACAGTAACATTCTTGAACTTATAAACACTATTAATTGTGTCTAACTTGGAATTGGAATCCTGCAAACTCTTCCTATGTTAAACTGAATGGGCCTCATTCATAGCTGGGGTAGCTTTGAATAAGCTCAGCATGGTTATGTTAGGCAGGACTTTTTTTTCATTAATAATTCTGCATTCTTTTTTCAACAGCTCTTTGAGTTGGATATTTTGAAGTAGTCTGGATGGCAACAGGACTCTTCTTCTGTATGCCACATTTAGGCTGTGAAAATCATGTATCTTTAGAGACTACTGAATTTTTCAAAAGGAAGAACAACAGCTATGTGAAGTTATTTGAATCCTTTCCAGGCACTGTTCAGCATTTGTGCTGCTTCTGCTGTTAGGCGGAATGCAGCTTTAGTTCCTGAAGATGAGATCAGTATCTCTTTTACATCTTGCCTTAAGCATACTTAAACCATAGTTGTTTTACACAAAATGATAAATATAGGAATAGAGAGGAATACAATGGAAATGGCCTTCCTCCAGGTTTGGTTTCAATGAACAAGCTAACATATAAATAGCAGCCAAATCAGAACAAAAAGTCTGTTCCACACTGCAGTACAGGTACTGCTTCTTAAATAGGTCCCTTAGCTTTGCTTGCTCAGATGTCCCACACAGCAGTTCTCCATAGCAGCACACTGACAGTGTGCATTTGGCTTTGGCCTGAGACAGAGAGGAACACCCTGGGAAAAGACCGGTTAGGGCAGCTAGGAATGAAACTAAAATTTTAGATAAAATTTGATGTTTCATTTTGTGCTTTTATTTTTGTTTCCAGGGCTGTAATAAATTAATTTTTATTTTCTGTCAGTATCTGCAAAGTTTGTCTGGTTCTAGTAGTCTGGTTTTAAGATGTTTTGCCTGATTTTGGATAGTCTGTTTCCACAGGCAGAAAGATGCTACACACAGGCACAGATACTGGCATTCCTCAGAGATACCACTGTTCACACCTGTTTTGGGATTTGGCTGGGTAACTCATTTTAACAGCCTGATAAAGCTACATGTTATACAAGAAGGAAATGTTTCCTTTATCTGGTGAATTCTGCTCTGTTTGAAAGCATATCTGCTTTTTTTTTCCTTTAAAGACACAAATGGATATTGACCACCCAGACTGAATCATGCAGTATGTCATGCCAAGAAATCCTATTTAAGTTGTGATCTGAGTCTATTTGAGATGTACACGTGAGGGCAGTAAGGCTTGTAAAGACGAGATGCCAAACCTGTTTTGCTCCTGCACTCAGGAAGAGAATAGACATAACGGGAAAACATTTGCTGAGATCCTGGATCATTAAGTGCAGTGAGAGTGGGCTGGATGTGCACAAGGGCTGCCCCAAAGTAGAGTGAGGTGGAGGAAAAGGCTGTCCTCTGCAGTAACACACCGCTTCATGTGTCCTCTGAGTGACAAGGGCCCCAGGGGCTGCTAAGACCTCTGTTCAAGCAGCAAAAGGTTTGTGCCATCATTACTCAGCTCTCGTCTGCTTCCTTTGGGCTATGAAGGTCCTGCCTGTGGAACTGCCAAGAACACAGTACTGTCAGTACAGTTTCTGGAAAGCTCTGCAACAAACCTCAACAGGATAATCAATAACATCACATCTCAGAAAAACAATATATCAGCATTTATGTACTGCTTTACATTTGTAAAGTGCTTCTCAAGCATGAATTAATGAATACACAAAAACACTTCTATCAAAGTAGGTGGTTCACAGTCTGTAATGATGATGAACAGGCATATTTAATCCAAACCATGTTGTCCAAAATCAGCACTTGGTGCAACATTACTTATAAAAATGAAGGGTGAACCAGTGATCAGACAAAAGCAAATAAATAATGCTAAATGGTGAGGTAACAGGAATTTCCCAGACTTTGTCTGGGCAGCAAACAGGCAGCTACCACTATTACAGAATGCACGGACGAATGCAGTCGGCGAGGAGAGAAACAGCTAGCCTTTTTGCTGTTTGGCATGTGCGGGGTCGCGAGAGCTCAGTATGGCCCCCACCCGGCGAAGGTTTACTATAGGCCCCCTGATCAAGGGGAGGCTATCGATGAAGCCTTCTTACTCCAGCTCCAAGAGACACCACACTCACAGGCTCTCATCCTGCTGGGGGACTTTACCACCCTGACATTTGCTGGAAAAGTAGCACAGCAAGCTGTAGGCAATCTAGGAGATTCCTGGAGTGCCTGGAAGAC
>JAVSBS010010331.1:0-51102 GCA_033124195.1 Coracias cyanogaster
GGCTCGGTGGGTCCCTCCTGTCAAGTTCAGCCAGTGCTCCTCGGATTTCAAATCCTGATGATCTTTAATCATTTAATCCCTGACCCAAATCAGCTCCACTGTTCAGTTTACATCCTGACTTCCAACACCCACCTGTGTCATCTTTGCAAGGAAAATGTGGGTAGGAGAAGAACACGTGTCTGATTCTAGACCTATCCTTTTGCACCTTCTCTCACAGAGTGGGCATTCAGACAGAGGGGGATTGGGCAGGACCGTGGCTGTAGTTGTGGCCTGGAAAGGACTTGGAGAGTCCTGTGGTTCGTGCTTGGCACCGTGGCCATTCCATGGCAAGTGCTTGTCTGACCTTCTTGATCTAACCTTCTTGAATGTCTTCCAGCTATGCAAGCTGGTTCATTACCTTTTATATATGCAACATATATTTCCTCTCCGGTTTGTCTTTTCGCTCCGATGCTGTTGCATCGTTTGACCCCTCTTCGTTCTATTTAGTCTATCCATGGAGGCAGAAATTCACTATGCAGCAGATCCTTTGCACTGTTAGTTGTGATACAAAAGCTCGCGTTCGTGGAAAAATTTTGGCTCCTAGGCGTGATTTTCTCATGATTTCAATTGGATTTGGCCCTCAGCTTGTGTAGCAGAGGTAGCGAATGTACTCGGGTGTCAAGCAGACATAGGAGAAAGAGCCACATGCAATGTTTTAGACACAGGAACCCCGGATAGGACCCATCTCCCTGGTGTAAATTGCATTTCAGAGGCTGGGGAAATTCGCAGGCAAGTAGTCCTGTGGTGCTGGTGCAGCAACTCCTCGCTCACACCCCTCTTTCCCTGGGGCCCCTGAAGACAGCCACTCCCCCCTGACCAGGGAAGCAGACTAGAAGGGAGCTGGGCATCTTTCCCCCCCAGCTTTTTGGCTGAGCTGGTGAAAGATGCAATGTGACAAGAAATGTCATATGGGATCAGATAACCCTATACGGCATCAATGTTGTCCCCGCCTGACTCGCCGTCAAATCCCCCACTGGAATCGCGGGAGTCAAGCACTTCCTTGTGCTCCTGCTACAGCATCTGCGCTCTGAGCCCCCTGCTCGCCTGCCCCTCTCATGGGGACGGGGGAGGAAGAGATGCTGGCCTTCATCCTGGGCAGGATTTGGGCTGATTTTCCAGCTGGGGAGCAGGACCCATTAATCTGAAACCTTGACAAGACATAGATTTACCCCCTGTGCTCCACATGACTTGTTGCTAGCATCCCTGAGAAATGCCCAGCCAGGGGAAAAGGTCATTCAAAGCTTCAGCACTCAAGAGATGTTCGTGAGCACTACCTTTAAACACAGAAGGGGCTCTTGGAGGGTGCTGCAGTCTCCGGGCAAGGGATGAGGGAAACGCTGCCCATGTTCTGTGGTTCTCAGGGCAGTGCACCCAACAACCAGGGTGTTTGGTGGTGTTTCTCCAGCTCTGAGCCCAGCCCTGTGCACTCCCATCAGCGGCTCTCCTCAGTTCTACCTGTTGACCTTTCCACTGCTGGCAAAACCTGCAGCCTGCTGTGCAGCGTTAGCGTACAGAGGCTTTAGGATACAAACCACAGCCCTTTCACCCTCCGAAGTTTGTAAGCAAAGTCCACAAAGCACCCACAGGAGGGGACAAGAAAGGAAAGGTTCTTCCTTTTGCAGCAACATCAGGCCCTGGGGAGTGGCTCCAGCTTCCCTCTGTGCAAACACCGCCCAGTTACCATGCAGGCTTGCTCGTGGACTTGATCAGCCCCAGCAGCCTTGGCCAGCAGCCCAGGAACCCTCCAGACTACTGGCTGAGGTTACAAGTGGAAGCAGAAGATACTGAATATTCAATATCCATGAACACTGTTTGCACTGACAGCTTCTCCAATAGAATTTAGCTGGGCTTAATTGTCGGTCGTTCCTGTGTGACCTTGCCTAGATGACCCCGCTCTGGCAGGGGGGTTGGACTAGATGATGTCCAGAGGTCCCTTCCAACCCCCACCATTCTGTGATTCTGTCAAGTGTCAGTATAGTCAAAAAGTGCCTGCAACTGGGACAGCTGTAAAGAAGTCCAAGTTCTGGCTGGCAGGACCCATCCAGTACCTCATACAGTGAACACTTCCTTTTATCTGAGGCTGCTAAGTGCAGCCATTGCACGTGACATCACTAATGAACCCAATTCCTAAATCCAGTAACCCAGATCTGCTCTAGTTATGAATTCCATATTATTTCCATATTCCTTTAATCCACAAAGTCATTAACAGAGCTCCACAAAGTCATGAATATTTTCCCGCTGCTGGGCAGGGAGCGGATACTCTTTCCAATGAAACATTACAAAGAGCCACTAATGTTTTTAATTACGGCACATCAGGTATGAGTTATTGTGGAAGTTACCACAGGACTAAATTCAAGGCTATCTTTGGTGGCTGATTAGTTCATCAGCGATCTAAATAAGGAGTCTCTCTTGCAGGAGACTAAAAGCAAAATGTGCACGATCCGAACACACGTGCCTCGCTCACCGAAGGTGAAACAAGCACAGAAGTCCAAGAAAAGCCTCCAGCAGGCACTGGCCTTTGTCTTCCTAGAAGAAGTGCATTATAACAGAGCAGAGGAGAGACGTTCTTTTTTTTATATGCTCATCCTGCAGACACAGGCCCCCTTCTTTCTCCAGGAAAAAAAAAACCTACCCTCTGTAATCGATGTGATTTGCTATGTAATCATGGGTTGCTGTTGCCTATGACTTTAATTTTTTCACATCAAAATCAGGCACATTCTTAGAGGTCAAGGTGTTGTCAGACCTGAAACGTTGTGGATGTCTTCAGAATAGTATCTTTGAGGTGGACGCTGAATGCTGATGGAAGTGTCCAAGTTACTGAACTATCTCCTACGCAGATTTAGTAATTGCTTTGATATTTGCTTTCCATATTTTTTTCTCCTTTCATTCTTTTTCTGAAGTGTGTTTATTGTCTCCACAAACAATGTGTCTTATAGTAAGGGTTAGGGGGTATGATCTGAAGGCCTTCTGAATCAGAAGCACAACAGCAAACTGAACTGTGAAAGGATCTTAAGGATCTTAACTTTATTATTATCTCTTTTTCTCATTTTCTGTTACTGTTGTCAGTTCCTAATTGGTTCTTTGTTCATACTGAGAAAAAAACCCCAAACATCTCCAGATAAATATAAATAACACTTGGAAAGGAAAACAAAGTGCAAAGAAATAGACATCACATGTAGACAAACATCCTCCTACATAGTGAATAATTGCACATCGTTGTCGCCTGGATTTCGCCTTTTATTGGTAAAATATCTTTCAAAGGAAATGCATGTGCCTGTACTCTAGAAAGAGTGTTTGGACCTTACTGGTGGTGTGGAGCAAGGGAATGGTAAAACAGACAGAAATGGTCTCTCTTCCAGGAATGTTAACTTGTCAGGAGCTCTGAGCCCAGAACTTTCACAGATAAACAACATGTTTTAGCAAAAAAAACTTCTGCGTTTGTATTGGAGGGGGAGAAAGAAAGAAAGCTTGCGAGAAAAGCTGCTACTTTCTGCAAAATACTGATTCAGCTCAAGTGGCAAAGGGAATAGCTTTGGCCATGAAGTTTTCGGCGAGCCCTAGGTCTGACAGCTCTCCAGAGCCAAGGTTGGGATCAGGACTGTCAGGTTAGATGTTTCAAATGAGCGCTGCCTCTTCCCATCAAATTTGCTCTATAGGAACACTTTCTTTTGCAGAAGGATTGTGAAATTTTCCCGGTTTTCTTAGATCTTGCTGCAAAGACACCCGTGCCACCTGCGCTCTCGCTGCGATGCAGTTGTGATTGGCAGCGAGATACCTTGTCCTGCAAAGTACCCGATTCCCCCGATGGCTCTGAAGAGAAAGCATACTTGACAACACCGCAGACTCTTTTAGGACAGGAGGGGCTGGGCCAGGTCTGGGAAAGACTTTCTGTGACTGAAACACAGAACAATTAGCAATACACTGCTGTGCAGAGCCGATGTTTTACTGAAGCCAGTGAGCTACGTGCTGCTAGGTCTGTTCCCAGCCCCGCGTCTGAGAGCCTGAGGAAGGAAGCCCTGTAGTTATTGAGATCTTCTAAGCTCAGCTTCTGCCAAGCGCAGACACTTTGAGCCGTAGCCAGGCTAACGGCCAGTGATGTGGGTGGAAACCGCCTGTGACCAAACGGGCTGATATTGACCCTCAGCTCTTGCCTTCGATCTGGAAATAGATCCACACACAGGGATCCCTTCCACCAGCAACTCCATCTCTAGCGGTTGCCCCAGTGCTATCCCTGGAAATGCTAAAGCCAACTTTATGGACAACTGCAATATTTGAGGAAAATGCTGCTCCTTCCATCTGGTTTCCTAGAGAGGAAACCTAAAGTTCACCGGTACCTTTGTGGGCTGTTGTAAAATAATAATAATAATCACCTCCTGTTACACTGGCAAAGGTCTAGAATCCCCAGTCACAGACCACGACCAACTTGAGGTACGCGCTTCACAACTGAAAACAAATCAATAATAAGGACATGTGGGGATCTTTACTAGCATGGAGATTCTGATGTTGACTTTTTGATTCCCTAGTTAGGAAGATAATTGAAGCCCGCTGTTTCTTACTGTCAGTTTGGCATTCAGAAAGTGCAAATAAGGAGCTGACAGATGCCTAGCCTGTTCAGCCAGAGTCATCGTGGGCTAAAGTATTCTTGTACAGTCACAAAGACGTTTTAAAGCATCTATCATGATAAATGATGCAGGGACTGTGACCAGAGTGATTCTTGCTGGTTTATTATATATATATGGGGGGGTGGTGTGGTGTTTCTATTTTTAATGCTTTTTATATGAATAAGATCTTTACAATTGTAGCTTTTGAAGCATGAGTGACTAAAATTTGATTCCTAAATCTGTGTATAAATGCCTAAAGGAAAGTAGGCTGCTGGAGGCACCCCGTTCCCTCTGGTGTGGGAGAGCGCTGGATTCCCAGGCGTGTAGATAAGGCTGGAACTTGAAGGTGTTCTTGCCTGGAGTGGTCACCAGAGAAAACAGATAAAAAGGTTAGAAACCTAACTTCTGACTCTGGTAATCCCATAGGTAATTGTATTTTTCTCGACTGTGATACCAATATGCAAAAGCTTGGAACAGAGAGCTCACTGGAGGTGAGAAGTGCCTGTTACAGATGGGATCTTAATTTGCCGGAACTCCAAATTGTCTGAGGCAAGGATTCAGTTTAGACAAGTAATTTTTAAGGTGTGATCTATTGGGTAATCGGTTTTACTTCTCTGAATATACGGTCTCAGCTGCGGCATTCAGGGGAGCAGGATTCCACACCCTGAGATGGTGGTGAAGAGCTCGTTTCTCTATAAAGCTGCAAATTGCGCCGCGCGTCCTCAATAGTGTTGATTTTGCTGATACATCCCCAGCATTGGCAGTTGGCAACCTGAAGCAGTGAGCCAAGTCAAATACACGTATTTATCAGCTAGTAAGTGTGTTTCCAGCTCCGGGGACGTCTCAGACAGAAGCAGCTGAGGCTACAGAGTCTGAGGATTGGGATAAATAATGGGACACGTACAGAAAGGGAGGTACCAATCAAAGCGAGCAAAGGCTGCACAATCCCAGCGGGTTTCACTTACTTCTGCAGGGCCGGATTGCACTCTGATTAGCTTTCCCCACACAGGTTCAATATGTTTATTTAGCTCCGTTAGAAATTTGAAGTGTGGACGTCATTGTGACCACCCAGGCCTACCTACAGGGCCTAACACCGTGTTCTGTTATCGACTGCTTTTATTGCTCCTTAGAGTCTATCTCATTTTCTCCGGTGCTACATAACACATAAGACTGCATTTACATTTTCTGAATGGACTAATCATGGCTCTCTGCTTTGATAAAGAATGTGCAGCCTCCCACATAACCACATGGAAAGCAACAGGGAAGAGTAAACCAGAAATAAACCCGTTCTAGGGGGTAGAGAGAAAAATACCCACCAAGATAATTGGGAGGGATGTACAGAGAAGAAGCAACTGAACACAGAGTCACAGCTTAAAAAAAAAATGGGAATGCTAAAAATATCCAGATGAAGGACAGCAAGAGAAAACATGATTGAAGCAGAACAATTGGTAGAGGAGTTAATACTTATTAGCAATCATTTTAGATTGAATATAGGTTGGTTTTGTAACAGAGCAAGGAATGATGCATTTGACAGGACTTAAACAATTGCCTCCCCCTTTCCCAAAGAATCTGGTTGGCACAAGTTGATCGGTCTCGTGTGCTGCTGCAGAGTTAGCCAAAGCAGGGATAGTTACTTGAAGTTTTTATTTTAAAATACAGTGAAGTTAGATCTCAAATCTTGCAAAATCTTTCCTCCCTGTATTCCAAACCTCAGCATGTTTTAGCATTTAGCCTCCTCTATCTTCTCCTGTAGCCTTAAAAAAATAGCCCTGAGAAGCCAGACAAAGTTCAGCCAGTTCAATATCTTTTCTGCAATGGTATCCAAAAGCTGTTGCCTGGGCAAGAGTGCAAGAACAGAGCAAGTATATATGATATTTTTGCATGTACTCGCCGATCATCCATCTGTTTGCGTGTCAGATATTTACTGCCAGTGTGGTTTCTATGCATTTATTCGGAATCAGAGGACTTTTTTCTCTTGGAACTGGAATTGCCTAGTGTCCCCTTGAGCCTAGGTCAACAACTTGAGGAACATTTAGCATCTGGACATCCTGCGGCAAGAAGCTTTACAGCTAAATTACAAGTCATTCGAACATACTCCCTGTCCTGTGTCTCCGGCGTTGAAATATTAGCTGTGTGCACATGAGAAAGGCAATCTGGAAATGAGTGTTTTCTAAGTGTTCAGAAGAAATTCGGGCACAGAGGGTGAAATTGGGAAGTATTGTATGGTATGGAAGTATTGTAAGGTTCATGAGCCAGATTAATCTTATTCATACTTGAAGAGCTACAGATACTTGTGCTTTTGAAGAGAAGTGTTTTCCAAAGTTCCTTGCTGTTTTAGAGGATTTGTATGGGATGTCTGTTAAATTATATTGTTAGGGAGAAAAAGGGTATGTCTAGCACTGGGATGTTAAAGACAAGCAAGCAAATGCCTTGTAGAAATAAAGCATAGGGCTTAGAAGTTTCTTCTACAGCTTCTTTCACATGGTGGAAATAGCAGTGCTCAACGTTGTTGGACATAATTTTTTGTTTCCATCCAAATATTCCCTGCAGTTTCAGAGGCTGCTTCAAAAGATAATTCTGTAGAATACCTTGGGTGCTAAGGATGAGAGAGCCAAGGGGTAAGTCAGGTCATACCTGGTCCTCAAGGTTTTTGCAGCCACGGGGCTATTTGGCTGTTACACTGCATAGACACTAATCTGTCCAGTGGGATTAAAATGGCCCATTGGGCAGTAAGGGCTTTGAAAATATGGCAGTGCCTTGTGGATTTATGTTTTTTTTATCCAGTGATGCACACAGTGGCACACCAGGTAATTATGCTTTATGAGACTAAATTGTACCAGGGAAAGAGCAATTCTCTGTGGCTCTTTGAGATACTTCAGAATATAAGCAAGATAAGCTCAAATTTGAATTTCAAAGTTAAAGCAAGCAGAGGATGGGAGGGTGGAGATTTGCTGATTTAATGGATAGGATGGTTTTTAGAAGAAGGACAAGGGAAATTATACTTTATGTACGAGGCCTTTCTGTTTCGTTGAGGGAATGTATCTCAGCCAGGTCCTCACCGGTCTGTGCCATCGTTCAGACCTTTCAACCTCTTTGCAGAACGCTGCCAATCTGCATTTACCAGCATGTTTGTAACTTGTATCATGAACTGACCAGTGCCTTGAGCCTTTGCTAATGGTGGTCGCAGCCCGAGGGAGTGTGAGGAAGAATATATTGAACCCACTATGAGATGCCATTAAAGGACAAGCTGAGTATTTTTCCCAGGCAGGTGTCTTATACTTCAGCGAAGCTGGCAAAGATTGAAGTGCAATCTTTGTGCATGCTGCCTTGCATACAAGCTGTGCATGCAGAGTGAGTGGATGTCAAGCTGTGATTCCCTCGTGAGAGGAGCGTGTATACACCAACCACCTTGACCCTGCAGGTTGGCGAGGATGTGACCTGCTCGCTTCAGTGGGCTTCGTGCTGACTTGGGGTTGGGTCGCGGGAGCAGTGTCAGGATGGGCGTGATGGGTGCTGTGTGACCGCTTAGCTAAATCGTCACCTAGCCGTCTGTGCAGAGCATGAACGCGACACAGAAGCACACTGCAAGGGGAGAAGGAAGCTGTTTGGTTCTGGGAATGATCCCTGTTAGCTGTGACATAATGTTAACCCAGCCTCCCCCGGGCTTTTGCGGGTTCTCGTGCATCTCTCTGGAGTCTGAAACATGCACTTTTGCTGGATAAATGCTACAGGTACCAAGCTGAAGCTCTTTTTTACACATGTGTGTGACCATGCAAGTTATATGCAAATGTCACAGGATGACAGATTTTACAGAATGGATTTATGCGCGTTACGTAAGTGCATGAAATGCGTTCGGGAGGCATTTTGTGCGATGTGACACATTGTGTAAGGAAATGCACCTAATCCATGTCAGATAACTGCTCTATGGCTATCTTGAGAAATATTAAGGGAAAAGGCAGAGTCCAATCTCCCATCTCTGTGATTCTGCTGACATGGGGTTATTCCTCCCGGCGTTACCGTTTCTAATGGTCAGGAGATTGGAAATCTGCCCTTCTCCTTCTTTCTCTCTCCATCATATTTGCCTGTCATGTCATACACTGTGTAAGCAAAGGAGGATCACACAGTACGTCAATTAGTGGAAAGTACTTTTACAAAAACTCTGTTTGGAGGTATGGAACGTAGAGACTAAAGGCTCTAATGCAATGAAATTTCAGTAGTATGAAAAAGAAGTTTAAAAAAAAAAAGCCAGAAATGACAGAGATGGTGCTCCTTACACTCCTCTGACAGAGTTGGCAATACCATCAACAGACTGGTTTTTTTCTAGATGGCTAGAAGCAATTCATGGGCTTTTGCTTCGAAATACATAAAAATCTATAAGCACAGGATTATGCGTTCTTGAGACCACTGTGTGTGGTTAAAGAACAACAATTACGTGAAACACTGGGCGTGTAAGAAATATAACCCATGCTATTTTGCAGTGAATTGCATGTGTAACCTATTTGACTAGTTTATAGTATAATCTGATGGCTGGTTATTTATAAAACAAGTTATTTCTCTTTTTGACTTTGAACTCTTCTTCTACTGGAAGAACAGTGATTCATGCTCCACATGCTGTTAGCTCCACGGCTCCATGCTTTGCATGTGGGAAAGTCAGGCTGAGAGAGACTTGAGAATTAACATGTGAGGATGTGTTATCCGTGTAGAAACCACCTACAGTCAACAACTTTGAACAAAAATACCTCAGCACTGCATAGGGCCCGACACCGTCCTAGGGTCTGCTTCCCTGCCCGAAATCCCTGGGGTCTACTGGTTTCAAAAAGCCAGGTGAAACTTATAACTGGAGGGCAATGGAAGAATATTAAGACACAAATAGGGACAATTCAGGCTTCCTTCATGCCACAGGGGTTACTGTAAACCTTGCACAAAGTCTGCTTGCAATGTTCGGAGGAGTATTTCTGAAAGATTTCCTCCCGGGGCTTCTTCAGGCAAGGGTGGCTGGTGTCCCGTCCTTCCCTGGGGAAGGTTATTCAACACTAAGACTGGCGCTGGGAAGGAAATTTTAAGGCACACAAGTTCTGCCATATATGAAAAATCGAGTGTTTTAAGGCAAAAACAGTGTTTTCCCTCAAACAATTTGACTGAACGGTTTTATTCTGTGGGGAAATGGAATGTACCTACATTGTATCCTATCTACACATCCTCCTCCTCCAGCTTTCCCTGTCACTCCGTTCCCTTTGTGTCGATGTGAGAGCAATGTTAAGCATCAAACTCCTAAAACAGAGCCCAGCTTCTTAGCAACTCTAAATGCCTCTTTAGCATTTAGCAACCATTGTTTGTTGGTTTGCAGTTAGTGGCTTAGAAGGAAAAATTAAGACAGCCCGCATTTTTAAACGTGAAAACTCGCGTTCACCTGCTCTATTTCAGAAGAGAACAGCTTAATGGATCCTTTGGTATAACAACAAATATTTTCCTTTCCCGCTGGCTGTATTTACATTGCCAGGCAGTGGCGATTACAGCAGCTACTGTCATCTCTATCCCCTTGCTGGCACGTTCACAACATTCCTATTTCTTGAAGAAAACCATCGCGACGCATCTCTTACCTTCAAGCCATATGAATCTCCCGAGCCGAGGTGTCGGTACTTTGTGTCCAGTATATCCAAACCACCACAACTCTCCACCGTGGCTTTTTCTCCCGGGCTTTCCTGCAGACTTTTTATTTTTTTTTTTTTGGTAGTCAGAATTCACACTCGAGCAGAGGAGCAAAGAGGAAAAATAACAACAACAACAACAAAAATCACCTGCCTGACCCTGCGAAGCGGGACCCGCGCAGGTGGGAACTTGCTGGGCTGAGAACTGCTGGAACTGGGAGCGGAGGGCGGGATGGAGGGATGGATGGATGGAGGATGCTGCCTTCCAGGGCAGGGGGGAGTCGGGGGCCGGGCTGGGACCCGGAGCCCGGGGTTCTTCCTTCCGCGGCAGCTCCACCGCCGTGTCCCGGCGCCCAGCCGGGGCTGCCGCTCGCCAGAGCCGCCCCTTCCTCCCACGGCCAGATCCCAACACCCTGTTTCCAGCTCGCTCGGCTGCTACCCCCCCCCCACCCCTCCCAGCAGCGCTTCCCCTCCCGCCTCGCCTGCTGGGGCGGGGGCAGAGGCTTTCCTCCCCCCCGGAGGAGAAGGGATGCCCGGGTCCCGGGGGATGCGGGGACCGGGGGATGAGGGGACCTGGGATGGGGGACCGGGGGATGCGAGGTCCCAGGGATGCAGGGTCCCGGGGGTACGAGGTCCCGGGGGATGCGGAGTCCTGGGGATGCAGGGACCGGGGGATGCGGAGTCCTGGGGATGCGGGGTCCCGGGGATGCGAGGTCCCGGGGATGCGAGGTCCCGGAGATGCAGGGTCCCGGGGGATGCGGAGTCCTGGGGATGCGGGGACCGGGAGATGCGAGGTCCCGGGGATGCGAGGTCCTGGGGGATGCGGGGTCCGGGGGGATGCGGGGTCCGGGGGCTGCAGCACCGCTGACAGCGGCGGAGCGCAGCCCCGGAGCTCGCCGCCGCTGCCGGGCAGCCCCCGGTGCTGGGACACAGGGACGAAAACCCCCCTGGAAAGAAGCCCCCAGGGGTGCCGGCTGCCAGGGGATGGCCGCTCCGGACGCGGGGCAGGCAGCCCCCGGTGCCGGTGATGCTCGGCGGGGGCTGCGCGGAGCTGCTGGGGTTCGTACAGAAGGCAGGGGAAAAACGGAGTGACCCTGGAGTGTGGCAGGCTAGCAGAGGAAGGCAGAAATTTCTGGGCGAGGAGGCTGACTGCCGTTGTAAATTCTCCTGTAAACAGCCTGTTTACTTTCTAAGGAAACGGCTCGCTGCCGAGGAGGGACATCACTCACCTGCCTTCTTCCCCAGCAGCGCGGTCCTGTGCGCTTCCCGACCACCCAGGCTAAAATTCTCAGCGGTGCCCCTGGTTCGGGCGCTCTCTGGGATGGCAAAGAGATCTCTTTGCAATTCAAATACCAAGAGAAACCATTTCCCGAAAGGATGATGAAAGCGTAGCTGCAGTTGCAATATCTTCTTAGAGTTTACTATCTTTGATGCTACCTGACTTTCAAAGCATCAGGAGTCTGTGATTTGAAGGGTGTTTCCTAAGAAAGCTTTTCTTTGTTCCAGAAAGGGCTTGAGTCTCCCTTTGAAATGTACTTTTAGTATTTCCAAACAACGCTAGGCAAAGAGAAAACAGAATGAAACCCGCCTTTACGGTTAGGTTTTAATAAGATTCAGTTTCTGGAGGATTTTCTACAGATGAGTGGGTCTAGAATACTGCTTTCAGCCTTTTCTGACTGTGGAACCCTGAACGTTTCACAGTGGGGCTAGATGTTGCGCGTGTGAGTTGCTGTGAAACGTACGTGTGCTGGTCTTTGGAGTCATCTTTAGTGTTAAAGTCAAACTGAATTTTCTTGAACTTTCCGAGCGTTATCGAAAGTTTCCTTTTAATCCGAGCGATGTTCCGCTGTGAGTTTTGCGGTGCCGAGGTAGCCAGATGAGTGGCAGAGCTGACGCCTCAGCACAAAACCCAGGAACAGTCGTGGGAGCTGCTGTAACGTTGCAGTGACCTGGAACTGTTCCTCTGAAGGGCTGAACTTTTACTCAGCGCCAGCGTAGGAGGTATCAGGGGTTATTGTTCTGATATATGTAGAACCCTGATTTCTCCTTGAAAGCAGGACGGAAAAGTTTTAGTACATATGACATTATGCTTGCCTCAAATTAAATATATTTATTTAATGGGATGGGCAACAGTTCTTTGAGAGGTTTATGCTTCTTGAGGCCAAGAAGCATCCCATCCTCTCCCAGCCTCCTTGGGCTTCCAGCTCTGTTACCAGTATGCTTCCCATGCAGTCAGCTATAAGAAAATCAGCCGCAGTCCATGTCAAGAAAACAGTCATTTAGTAATTAATAACTGGGTAAGCTATTTAATGGATGAGCTCTGAGTCTCACTGACTCGTTGCTATCTGCCTAGGCCTCCTGATTTATGGTAAGGATGGGTTTAACCACCTGTGAGTGTCACAGCTCTGTGTTGCTGCCACCACATTTCTTCAGTTCTACTAAAGAAAACAGCTTTTATTCTCTCTACTATAAAACTATGAATTAAAGCAATGGCTAGTCTGATGGAAGATGGCGTTACGTGCCACATTTCTTGTCTGGGCTGGGAATGCACCTAGTCTGTTAGTCTGGAACATGAAGAGCTGCATCCTCGGCTGGTGAAAACTCCAAGGGACCTTAATCGGGCTCTGTAGCTGTCCCTAGGAAGTTTACAGTGAGATTTGTTTCCCTTGAATTTTGTATCAAGAATTTCAATAATGCCCTAGAGTTAGATGAATCATGGGAGAGAATAAAGCACAATAACAAGAAAAACTGATGTATAAAAAACCCCCAACCCAAAACCTGAAGCCAAATTACAATGAAACTTCAAAACCAAGAGTATAAGCTTCTTAGGAAAAGCAAAAAATATCTTTTTTCAGTGCATTTCTGGTTCGTGGTTGCTCTCTGAGGAAGATCTGTGACCAGCTGTTTGGTTAGAGGTTGTTCAACAGCAGCTCTCTCCAAGTAAACAATTCTGTAGAGTTGTTACTGGTTCATAAGGAGTAGACACGTCACTTCTAGGACATATCTTCTCTTTGATTTTAGAGATGTAACAAATGGAGCGCAGCTCCTTGGGCAAATTTCAGGGGTGTTCTGCAATATTTTGCCAACACATGTTCTCTCTCTTTCCTTCTTTAACAGAAAACTTGGTCATCTGAACAGCACCAGAGGTGGAATAAGATAAGATGCCTCCTGCACTGCACCATGCCATGGGAGAAGTCAAAAGGCAGTGAAAATGCCCATCATCGGGATCAACAAGGTGTAAAAATGATGGGCTGCATCAGAAGTACCTCTCCTGACACGGTCTGAGGGCCTGGCCTGATGGTTTCTGAGGTACTTTCTGTCTTTCCTTTTTATTGTAATCTAACAGAACACGCTGGAATATGAAGGAGCCGTAACTCGGAAGATGCGGTGTGTCCCGTGATGCCAGCTGCTGGTAACACCCTGTTACCTCATTAAATGCAGTTCACTGGTGGGCACCACTTGATCTTTCTTTGCTGCAAATTCCAATGAATTGTTGGCTTCTTTGACGGCTGTTGGCGCGGAGCCTGCGTGGGTTGGGCAGCCGTGTAGCACATCATGTTTCACCCAAGTGCCACGATCCTCAAAGTGGTGTGGTTGCTACGCGCCTGTGGCGTCTTCAGTGCGTTTGACCTGAGATCCAATCTAGTCACGCAACGCTGGAAATGACTGAATCGCTTCATTTCAAGTTTAAGAAATCAATAGTCTTTCGTGTGGAATTTCTCCAGCAGCCAAGATGGATATTGATATCTCTCTGGAAAGGAAATGAATTCTCATCTTCTACTATCTTTTCCAAAGATGGGCTAGGAGAATGCTGGTTTCTCCCATGAATAAGAAGTCAATAGTGAATTCAAAATATTTTTTCCAAAAGCAATGCACCAGGAAGTTGTAATATTAGAGAGAGGATTGGAAAAATGGAGCTCTGACCCATCCCTGCCAGGAATTTACAGTGAGGCACTGGGTGAGTTTTTGCCTTTTCTCTGTTGTAGCCTTAAGTTAGGACAAAATGTCTGGATTACCATGGGCTCAGAGTTTGTATTATCAACCAGCCTCTCACGTGCTCAACCAAGGTTCAGCCCAATCTGCATTCTCTACCTCTTTTGCTCAACAAAGTGTGTCTCCCTGCAGACAAATTTACTGTTAAATACTTGATCTGGGCAAGATGACTTAACCTGCCCTACGTACCGTTATTAAGCAGCCTGACTAAATCATCCGTAGATGGCCACATTTGGCCCTGCTTTCTTAAGCTGCAAAAATGGAAACACTGTGTAAATGCAGGTATGGTGACCACATTGCCATTCGTCTCTCTGCCATGGATTTCCTTTCTGGGGCACGAGAAGAATGAAACGAACATATTTACTTTAAGTGTGGGGTAGTCAGGAGGTTTTTCCTAACTCCATTTTATTTATTAAAATATCCCTAAACCTAGAAGAGCAGTATTACAACTTCACTGGGCTGAGTATAACTTTACATACTTTATATTGGTATTAGTATTAATTTGGCTGTTTCGTTCAATCTGGTTTAATTTCAGCCTGGGGGTCTCCTCCCTTTTTCCTTATCCCCATTCTCTGATGGGGAGGGGTCATTGGGTGATAGAGCCACTGCTGGAGTTTAGCACCAGATATAGACTAAATGTAGCCACTACGGTAAAAGAATCTGGGCTTAGCCCTCTAGAGAGCAAATCTGGGCTTGAAGCAGTGTGTCAATAATTATCTGTAAATGCACAGAGTGTTGAAATGTGCACACTGATGCTCTCGGGACTGCAGAACGCGCATTTCTTAATTCTCAGGGTGGCTTTTTGGAAACTAAAAACTCAGTTAATTTCCTTCCAGTAGCTAACTATAAAAGATGTGCTGCTGAAAGGGGCCACGATTCCATGGCGTTACCATTGTTCTTCACCAGTTGGTGCCTTTTGTGCTGGATTCTCATCTCACTGAATGCAATATTTCTCACAAAAGATAAGGACAAGACTGTGATGATTTAGAAGCACCTGCCTAGGTGCAGTTTATAAATTCTGACAGATCTTTAGAAAACTGAGTGCCTAAATATTCTGGTGCCGATGGAGGTGGTCAGGTGCTGGCAGAGCTGTGTCACACTTGCCTCGCATCAGAGAAGCGGAGAAATGCTAAACTGTGATGGTGCCCAGTCAGCTGGAGGCACTTGTAGAGGACATATATAAATGTCCTGAATTTTGAATGTTATCTAGGTTGTTCTAAAAGAGAGAAGAGTCTCCTGTTCCCTACATCTTTGGTGCTTTTTCTCTGCTAACAAAGGCCCTTGGGAGCCTTGAGTGTTGGCAATCAGCTTGGAAAAATCCACCTGGATTGCAAGAGCCTCTTTTCCCCTTTTTTTTTTTTTTGTTGCTTCGCCTCCTTGTTATTTTTCCAAAGCTCGGCAGACAGTGGAGACATGTAATTAAAGTTAATTGTGATTTCTGGTGATGCAACAGCCCCCGCTCTGACGTGGCTTCAGGGTGCCTCTGGGTCACGCACGCAGGAGTGGGCACGCTTCGGAGTGACAAGTCCAAAGGAACCCTCTTCTCCCAGGTGCCTGGAGCCCCATGCCAGCCTCCTCTAGTGTCTGCCCACCAGCAGGGTTTGCCTTTGAGCACAGGGGAGAGTCTCCTGCTCCTCTGCCTGCTCACAGAGGGACGTGCCCAGTCTGACCTTGTCGTCCATCTGCACAACGGTCACGTCAGGCCACCTTGTCAGCCCCTGATGAAGATGCTGGTTTGGCATTGAGGGAAATAAGGGCTGTGTAAGGCAAGCCATGGTGCACTACAATAGCCTGAGGAACCAGGGGAGTTCAGTTTTCTCTGAGTTTTTCATGGCTTTTTGTGGCTGGCTGTGACAGATCTATGGTAGAGCCTCTGATACCAATCAATGCTTCCGCTGCAAGTTTTTCTCGAGGCAGAGGAGGAGGCTGACACCGCTTTGATACACGGTTTTGATACAAAAGCAATCCTATCCCATCCCGCAGTTAGATACCAAATCCAAAGCTGACTTTTCCCAATCCAGAACCCGCTGGGAATTTTGCTCCATTGTGCCTCTTTGGCAAACTATTCCAGAAGTATCTCCATTAAATAACCTGTCTTGGTTCCTAGTGGGGAGGGGAACTCCCACAAAAAAAACCCCAAGAACTTCTAAACAGCCCAAAATAATTGCTTTAGAGTCCTCATAGGCAGGTGTAGCAGCTCCTCGGTGGGCTGCCACACAAAATGTTCAGAGGCAGTGCTTCAAAGGTGCTTTGTGCTGCTGATAGCAACTGCATCAGTTCTTGCTTACGGGTCAATTAATTGCTGGATTCTTGGGCAGCAACGGTTTTAAATGAGGCCCAAAATTATGATGCAGATTCCTGTCTGCCACTAGATGGAATATTTGATGGCAATGTTAAACTGCCGCTAGACAGGCTATATGCAGTCTCAAATTCATGGGGACTGTCCTGAAGAAATGCTCATCCACACTGAGCTTTTTCTTCCTAATTAAAAGCAGAGCCAGCGCCACGTAATGAAGGAGCTGGTAAATCTGATGATACCAGAAGAAAGTCACTAGTTAGTGATTTCCAAGAAGTGATCAATAAAGGCCACAGCAACGAACCAAACAGAACAGTCAGTAAATAGACGGTACAAGGTACGTTTGCCCGAGTGGCTGAGAGGTCTCTATCCACGTGGCATGGAGCTTAGCGAGGCTCTCTGCCAGCCATCAGCCGTGGTATTCCACCTCCAGAAAAGGAGCTACAGCTGGCCGAAGAGCCAGGCAGGGCTGACCAGGGCTGTGTCCAGCAGCAACAGCACGGCAAGCAGCCCAGGCTGAAGCTCTGGTCCAGGGAGCAGGGCCAGCTCAGGAAAGGGAGGCACAGGCTCAAGTTTTCTCCTTCTCTGTACCGCTGGATTCACTTATAGTTTGCATCCCAGAAGTTTAGAAACAAGCCAGCGCTGGCTTCAGGCCTGTGCTGAAAAATAAGTATAGATTTTTCCTATTGATTCATGCATCCCTAAATAATGTGATTGTTGCTCTCATTGAAGTGTTGGTGGAATTGGCTGGTAACCGGTACAGGGCTGTGCTGTGCAGGGTCCTGGGTTCAAATTCTTCATTTTACCGTGAATTAGAAAAGAGCAGAATGAAGGAGTACAGGTGGGCCCATCTTAGTGCCACGCAGACGTCATCTAGTGTGTAAAAGAAGCAGAACACTTTAGGTGGGAGCGGAAGATGGGGCAGCAGCTCAGGGACTGTGGAGCTGAGGCTGGGAGCCCTAGGAAAGGCAGGGTCACAGTGAGGCAGAAAAGCTGTAGGTATTTGTTATTAGTAATAGGGATGGATACCCACAGCGGGTCACAGTCTGTTTCTAATAGGCTAGGAGACAAAGCCCATCACAACTTCGAATAGATCAAGGTTGTCAGACCCCACAGCAGATTCAGCAAACCGCACTGGAGGCTTCCAGTTGCCCCCAGTGAAGATCAGCTGCAGAGAGTCCTTCGAGGGCTCTCTGAGAGCTCTGCATATTGCTACTAGATCAAACCCAAACAATATTCTTCTTTTCCCCTCCAGCTACCCTCTAATTGCTGTAGTTTATTTCTCCAGAAAGCCTCTTTAGCGATCTCCCCTCAGACACAGTAAGTGTAAAGTTGGTTTTAATCATGAGGATTAACATTTATTGGTGCAGGAACACTTTGCAAACGAAATGAGTTTTGCCTTGACGTCTTGGAATCAATGGTCAATCTGTTTAATTAACAGGCTGGTTTGGCATCAATCTGTTCCTTCCCTGACTGCTGGATACCCAAATGCACACAGGTAACTAACCAAGCTTACTCAACCCTTTCTGGTTAACACAGATCTTTCCAAATCCTTAACTCTGTGCTTTCCCGTGCCTTACATAGAGGGCACTCTGCTAGCTCTTTTTCAGAAATGAGATTCACAAGCTACCTGGATCCTCTTTGCAGTTAGGGAAATAATTACTTTACGCAATATAATTTGCTTAAAACCATGACAGTTTTAACTATAGTTTAAGGCTAAATGACTGTTCAGCAAGACAGCTGGTAAAATTCACCCTGTAATAAGACTGAAGCAATGTAAACAAGCCCAGCCCATTTAGGGCTTTGAGTTAATATAGATGTCAAATACTTCTTTCAGTTTCTCTAAATTTCCCAAACCATCAGAGGTTTTCCTCCTTTATAAATGTATTTATAATATATCTCATCCTTTATCACCTAAACCCACAACATACATCCGTCCTATATCCCTATAGTGGATTATGTTTGAATATAAATGAACCTGGGAAGAAACATCATCTCATTTGTTGAAATACTCCAGGCGCCTGCGACACGATGTCGTGAAGAGCTCCTGCTGCAGCAGAGCTTCGGGGAGCTCCAGGCCTGGCTCCCTCCTCACTTGCAGCAGGGCAGTTCCCAAGAAAACACAGCCTGAAGCAGCCACAAATGACAGAAAAAAACGCACCCAGAGATCTCCCCTCTGCTCTGCCAGGCTCCTGGAGCAACTGGGCTCTGCTTAAACGTGAGTGTTACCTGAGCTTACCTCCTCTTATATGCCTGGTTGTAATAAGGAGATCCTTTTAAAAGCCACCTCAAGGAAGGGCGATACTTCCCGGCCATCTGCATAAGGGATGGTCGATGGAAAGCTGAGGTGATGCTTCTGTATGAATTAAGCCTGTGCTCTGCTGAGCCGTGCTCAGGAGCCTACAGAACTACAGGGAGTTAAGGTGACAACCAAACCGGCTTTAGGCAAGAGGGATTGAAAGAGTTTTTCAGCTGTGATTAAGGTAATTTGGACAAACGGGGCTCTAGGCTTGATACTGGGTTTTACTGATACCAGTAGAAAGGCTGCAGTTCTCTTCCATACGCTTCACATCAGGCTTTTTGAGTGTCTGAGTCGGCCAGAAACCAGAATACTGGGCAAGGGGAAATCTTGTGGAGAAGCAGAGTCAAATAACTGAAAACGAACCCTGTTTCTTCACAGCCTCCCAGCAGGCTAAGGAATGCCAAACAGTTCTAATTCAAACCACAACCAGCGGGGAAGTATCTCCGGCACCCGATGTCCTCTCTCCTGCTCAGTTAATAACCGGTACAATCGCCGCTGTGGCGATAAAGCTCAAAATTCGTTTGCAGCTGCTTGAGTTGTGGTGATTTATTGTTTGGTAATTATCTTGCTGGAGTCTTGAGGATGGAATAATCTGCCCTATTTACATCATCAAGGCATCAAAGTCTTTAGAGCAGGGCATGCTATGAGCAGATGGCCCTACCATGTGGGGTAGGATCCCTTCATTTTTATAGCTTGTGTTGCATCCAATCTTGGTATCTATTCACCTATAGCAAAAGTTTACTGTCTTCTACTAATTAAGGGTAATTCACACCGATACAGGGAGCTCTTCCTGCGTTCCTGTCAGGCTGCTAAAGGCCCGTTCAGAAGCTATCCTTACTCACCTCTGTGCTTGAAGAGGCAGGATTTGTGGAGGCAAGACCAAGCTGGCAATTCCCTGCTCTCCGAGGACCGCTGAGGACTCTGCATACCCACACCAGGTAAAGCTGAGAAGGAAAATCAGAGCAATTCCTTTGTCAAAATCTGGTAGAACAAAATGCAGGAAGAAAGGAATTCACGGGCAGAAAATGTATGTGGATATTTTTAATGATGGGTTGGTTTGTTTAAATCCCTGCAGTCCCAGAAACCATGCGGTAGGTGTTTCGTTTGGAAGGGGTCTTGGTGTATCTGTATGAGGCTGCTCAGCCTCCTTGGCCGCTGCTTTGCCTGCCCAGCTCCGTTGGCCCAGGTGCCCACCTCCAGCACGGGCCAGAGCTCTGCTCCACACTGCTTTGGTGAGCCAAGCTGAAGCGTGAGGGTTTTGAGTGCCCACTGTGAGTAGAGGAGGGACTTTTACCCAACCCTGTTGAACTTCCTCTGTGCTGGTGACCTCATGCTGCTTTTCATGGTGGTGATGACCCTGACCCTGCAGCTGGGGTCAAGGTTGCTCCTTGGGTTTCTGGGTTTGTGGTGTCGTGGACCTCAGTCTCTGGAAGAACATATCCTGGAGGAGCACCTCTTTTTATTGAAGCAGTTTCTACCACGGCCTCATGTTCTCTTCAGTCAATAATTTGTTCAACCCCGTTTCTCCCTTAGCTACTCTCAGGCGCAGCTCTGCTGTAACTGATGCTATATACGATTTTAACTTTGCATCAGCTGTCGGAGTCTTTGCAGTTGTGATGCTGGAGTGTTTGCCCTGGTGTTTGCAGGGAGAATCCTTAGGGCTGAAGTGGCAGTTTCCAGAGGGGAGTTCTGTGGTAGCCGAACTGATTTTGGCTAGGGTAGTGTTCCCTGCCTTCTACGGGGCTGTGTTTTCAATTTGTGCTGAAACAGTGTTGATAACATGGGGGTGTTTTGCTGCTCCTGAGCTGTGCTTGCACAGATCAAGGCCTTTTCCGCTCCTCAGACTATTCCATCAGCCAGTAGGCTGGAGGTGAGCAAGAAGTTGGGAGAGTTAATCCCAGCTGACCAAAGGGATGTCCTGTGCCATAGGACATCAGGCTCAGCAACAAAAGCTGGGGGAAGAAGGAAGAAGGGGGGACACTTGGAGTGACGGTGGTAAATTAACCTTTGGCCCAGAAGTTTGGCAGCATTCCTTACAGTTTGACTGGGCTGTTATTTTATCTTGTGTCTTCTGGTTCCCATTTTTAGACAGAAGTGATGGTGACCACAGACTGTGGTGGTTTGTTGTTCTTTGGGTTTATTTGTTTGTTTTTTTTTTTTCTGGGGGGCTTAATAGAAGGTTTTGTTCCTTTTATATCAAAGAATGCAAAAAAATCTCCTTTAAAACAGAGGCTTCGTGTCAGAGCTGTAACCTGATTGTAGTCTTATGCAGAAGAAACAAGGTACAAAAAAAAGTGGTGCAACTTCTAAAAGAAAGCTATTTTCCTGAGTGCAGGATTCCGGCTTCTCATTAGGTTAAAAAACATACATATAAAAGGCTTGGAGTTATGTTCCAAAATGAAATTTTGACTTGACATTTCTGAGCCTTGTAACTCTGTGCCTAAAAAATGACACCAGCACTTTTCAACTGCCTTTAACATCGGTTTTATACCAATAATTGCCACCAGCTTGTAATTAGCTGAGTGTTCCAAACCTCTCTGCCTGTCATCACAGAAATTGGGCTGGTCCCATGAAAATGTTTCTATTTGCCTGAAGTCTTGGAGTTATCCTTTCTTGACTCAGATGTTTGTAGGTAAGAGCATTGCATATGAAGCAACAACCATCCAAAACTTCCTTTGTGTCACTATCTGAGCTGTAATTCTTGTTGAACTTGTTCAGGGACAGTTCATTTTTATGATTTTATGGAGGATGGAGAGAAGGAAGGTTCTGTATGAAAACTCAGATTCCTAGGCTATATATGTTTATCTGCGCTGCAGATTACTTCTTTTCAGTACAACTTCAGACATGCTGTGTGCATTTCCTCCCAGGCCCCCCCATATTTACCACTGGCACCAGCCTGACCTGCCAGGTTTGGTGTCCTGATACTACAAGATGAGCAATGAGCAGCAGAAATTGCCTCTTTCCCTGCGTGTTTATGTCCCATGGTTGGGTTCTTGACTGTCTAATAGAGCTTGTCCTGAGAGAAGTTCTCCTGTGACAGAGTTTCATGCTGAATTCAACATCAATGAATTCATGAGGTACCTTTTTTCTACTGGGAAGCTAATTCAGGGCACTCTGCTTTACTCAGCTTCGTACTTTCATAAAAGGTGTAGAAATACTTTCTCTCTGAGAGCCCTTTCAGCCTGTCAGGTTTGCTTGAGGTTGGCTAAGGAGGTCAGAGATTGCAAGAGGGAACTAAGTCTCCATTTTGTGGATGGACTCATGGATGTTTTCTTTGGAAACTAGGGAGAAAGAGGGGAAAAAAACACAAGGAAAGCAAGCAATGGTTGGCCTCGAAACTATAACTAGAGTTAATGTCTATCCAATGTTTTGCTACCTAAGCTGGAGGAGTGGGCAAAGTAATATTTGATACGTTTCCAAGACTGAGATGAGAGTTAATAAGTTTTTACGGAACCAAAAGTAATTTTTACCATCCCCATGCACATCCTAATTAAGTAGCTTTGTTAAAGGTGTCCCACCTGCCCTCTTGGTTAGACAAACTCATTGCTTGTGTGTAACACAGAAGCTTTTGCCCTTCTCATACATCACTAAATGCATTGCTTCCTGCTCTGTGTTCATTTGCAGTGCCTTTCTGGGTTCCTTTTGAAGGAGAGAATTCTGAGCATCTGAGATAAGTTCTAGAATGATTTCTGAAGAGATTTGAAGGTAGATACATATAACTTAGCCTTGGAAGAGCAGTTTACTTTGATTGTTCAAGATGACATTAATTCAGCTAGATCTGTTTCCCAAGGACTTATCAGTGCAGTTCTTCTCATGTAATTTTGCTTTTAAACTAATCTTCAGAGGATTTTGTTCCCTTAAATGGGAAAATCGAGGGGGAAAAAAAACCCACCACCTTTTTCAAGTGTAATTTTTAATTATGCTTCTAATTAGGGGAAAAAACTGTCACAGAAATTATGCCTTTGAATTGTCACATGTAGAAAATTAAGTGCCAAGTTCACATTCTTATTGTTAGTGCCTATGCCTTACAATTTGTATAGCTCTTGTGTGTGGAGCATTTTTTTGTGCTCATGTAGCCTGTGCAAGGCAAACTATCTGTGCTCGAGGTCTGGAGATGCTCTGGGTGAGGGAATCTCAAAGCAGAGGATACAAAACCCGTGCTGCCTTTCCAAATATGTCCTATAGTAGATTTCCTGTGTGCAATTCTTAAGCTGGGATATGGCTGACGCAACGCAGCTGATCCTACAGCTTTAATTGCAGTGGTACCTTAGACCTGTCAGGGCAGCTACCCTGTAGCTTCCCAGGCAAAGACAACACATGTCCAGAGCCAGGAAGAACCCTTTGGCTGCTTCAAAAACATCATTCTGCAAAGAGAGATGCAGTGGTGTCTCGTCAGCAGTGTGCTGTGACAGGGAACTCGTGTGCTCTGAAAGCAGTGATGGTAGCCTGGGCGTGCAGAACAGTAGCCCTGGCTTTTAAGACTCTGGTTCCTAGGATACATTTTACCCAGGTCTAAGTAGCTCCCTCCTCAAACCAAACCTGATATTGGGGAATAATGATTCCAGAAGTAGCATCTGTAGCATGGATCTGAGATCTCTTTGTTTAAGACCTTGGGGGACCTGAAATCTAACCTTATCCTTCAGTAGCAAATCAAAGACCTGGCAGTTAAGCTTCAAGACAGTCTGTGTCTTTTCCTGGAGGCTACAAGGCTTTCCACCCATGCATCTCCGTTCATGAAGAATGGGTGACAGGTTGGTGGGTGCCAACAGATCCTTCACACAAACTTCAAAGTGACAGGGCTGTTGGAAGCTTTTCCTTGGAATCGTTCCCAGAGTGGCAGGTAACATGACGAGGGGCTGGGTTTGACTCTTCCTGGGTAGGGCTGCTAAGGACGCCTTCTCCCAATAATCAGGTTTTGCATTCAAAAGGCATGCTAGGGTTGAACTGCAGCCTTTGCTTGTTCTCAGGGCACACATGAAGGGGTTACAGGGCTTGGACGCTCATCCCTAACATGTCTCCACTGGGAATCTCTGCAAAGTTCAGTAAGAGGCTCCATCGCCTCTGTTTACAGAGAGCTCACCTGCTGCGATGAGCCCAAGCTTCCATCCCTTAGGAGACTCTCATTCCTGTTAAATAAAAGCCAGTAAAGGTCAATGCTGCATGCCAGATTAGTTGAGTTGGAGCCTGCAGGATTTTGTCCAAAAGACAGGAGTTGACCCAGGGTCTCCTGCGTTTGAGGGCAACATCCCAGAGCCCAGGCTTTTCTTTTATTCCCTCTCTTAAGTTTTGTTGAAAATCACAGTTAAACTGTATAAACAGTGCATTTAGGGAAAAAAAATCTCAAGAATGTTCCAGCCATCTCCATTTACTAGTTCCTTCCCCTCCATTACTAGCAGAAGGTTGTTTCATGAGTTGGTAAATGAGTTTTAATAGGCAAATTGGTGTTTGGATATTATTTGCACATTTTTTTCCTTTTATTTTGCATTCTTTTCAGGCTTAACCATCGAGTCTGCAGAATGTATCACTGCTGCAATCAGAATACTTATGCTATTAAAAAAAGAGAGGGCTTTAACTGCTAATTGCACAGAGAGATTCTGCAGTGTGCATCCCACGTGTAATTTAGATTAAATCAGCAGATAAATACGATAACAGGCTGCTTTATTGAACCAACAAACAAGAAAACTCTGTCCTCAGGAGCTGGCTGCAAAGCTGTGTGAGCAGTCACCACTGACTGGACAGATATTAACCTGGCTGAAAACCTTAGGCAAGCCTCCAGAAATTTTATGTGAAGGGGAGGTGCTGTTCCTTGCTGCTTTGGACACGTCTTTCCAGGCCTGACAATCTTTTGTTGCAGTCAACTTTATTTCTCTGTGGTGTTCTCGTTGTCATCAACTGGTAATGGTAGAAGGGGTGCCGGGGGGAACTGCTCTTCCTTTGGACCCTGTGGGTTTGGGCTGTCTTCAAGTTGAAGTTAGTGAAAGTTCAGGATATTTGCCCGCTGCTTGGTGTTCCTGGGTGTACCGCTGGGTACCAAAAAAAGTCATCTTCTGGTGATCCCTGAAAGATCTCCCCTCACTCAACTGTTTACAGAAGAGACCAGCCAGCTTGCGGCTACACTAGGTGTTAGAGATATTCATGCTAGAGAGCTCTTTGGTAGGTGATTTCATGTCCTTCATTCTCTAGACGTTGGTGCTTCTGATGAGAGAGCAGGAAATCCGAGCTGATTGGAAAGTCAGTTCTCAGCTCTGATGGTAACCTCACATGTGGTCTGGGGAAAATCAGCGTCTCTTCAGACTTTGAGTTCCTTGTGTTAAAATAAGACTGGGGCAATCATGATTTTGCCCTTCACCCCAGGCCTGGTCTTACAGAGCCCTGGGCAGGAACAGTCCCACTGGAGGTGAATCAATGCTCAGGCAGCAGAAGGTTTGGTGCAGACTCCAGGAAATGGGATGTTTTCTGTCTGGACAGTACCCTTAAAATGATGCTCCAGTTTCAGTTGGGAGCCGGAGCACGGCTCTTGTACAACGATCTGTGAGTAGTGCAGAAAACATCTGTCTTTTTAACAAACCTCTTCCATCTCCAAGAGAAGCTGCTAGCTTTACTGTATTCCTGTTTTGCTGTTAATTCTTGCCTGTGCTCAGCGTGTTCATGGCCAGTACAGGTCATTGTCACAGGCAGAGTTCTTGTCTGCTTCCCAGCATGTAACAAGAGAATCCCTGCCAAGGGATTTTCCAGCACTCAGGATATCTCCGAGCCTTCCTCTGTGTCTGCAGCCTCTTGGCCTGTCTCTCCAATTCAGTTACTTAAAACCAAAACCCCTTCCCCTGCTCTTTTCTGCCTCTGTCCTCCCAGACGTGGCCTGTGGCTGGCAAAGGGCGATTGACCCTAGAATTGGTGAGCAAGTCAGCCCGTACCGACCTCAGCGTGATTTCCATAAAGCACGTCCAATATAGGAGGCTGGTTATCTTGTGGGAAGGCGAGTAAAGGGAATGATAAACGAGCTCTGGCAGACACAGAAACTGAAGAGTGCATTACCAGAAAAGCCAGCAGGCTGTTGCCAGAACGGCTGTTCCTGGCCAGGATTTAAGCGGATCTGAAACACCGTGACACGGTACGCACAGTGTCCTTCCCTCTGTGACTCACCACCTGCAGTCTCTGCACCCTGCATCTCAACTAGAATCACCTCATTCCAGTTCTTCTTGAGCACAAGGTCAGTACAAGATAATCTCCACTGCTGTGCTCGGGTATTGTTTTCCTCGTTGGCATTAATAGTAGGTTTGAAGGCAGAAAAGAGGAGCAGAAAGGTTCAGGTAGGCCCTGGGCAGGGAGCAGGGTTTCTTTCTGAAGCAGTGGGCCTGGCCATTAGCGCTTCAGCTGCTTCTTGGTTTAACGAGGGGCTGGCCATGCTGCCTCCGTGAGTCGCTGTGGAAGGAGACGTCTGTGTTAAGCCATGATGTGGGTCAAGCTGGTTTGATGCCCTGCTCTGACACTGGCTTTTTCTGTGTCCTCTGCCCTGTCACTTAGTCCCTCTGTACCTCGGTTCCATATGGATGAAGTAACAGCTCTGATCCTTTGTGCCTGCTCTAAAAGAACGCTGTGCGGATGACAGACAGGCTTTGAGGTGCTATGGTAACAGCTGGAGAAGGATTGTGGATGAAGGAAAATTGCTTGAGCAATTGCTACACTGCCGTTTATCTGCTGGGAGATGAGATGCCATATTTCCGCTCTCCAGGTGTCCCTTACATTAAGATTTGCCTATATATTATAAAGAGAAATCTCAATAACATTAAACAATGCACGTAACAGGCTACAGGAGTATTGGTAGCAGGTGTCAATGAGCTTAATTAGAAAACTTTCCTCTCGGATTAGGACTGTAAACTAGGGACTTTCATTAACCCTGCAGCAGCCTGCCTCTGCCCAGCATACTGAGCAGGCCATCAGTGCAAAACTAGCAGCTTGTTAAAGCAATAATATAACCAGCTCTAATTAGTATTGCCCTCCCACAGCAGGGCGTACGCAGTTCGTATGATCTAAAGTCATTACTGACTGCTCAGGGCACTTTTCTGCAGACACGTGCCAAGCCACAGCGAAAGCAGCCCCGTGCTTTTACCAGCAGAATATGGCACTGCAGACAGCTGCAGGCTCACGCTTGGGTCATGGGTCTGGCCACCTGACACAGCAATAAAATCATCAGATTTAATCGCAAAAACTTAGCTGTGAATGTATCAACACGGCTCTCTTTCCTACTGGTCCTGCCACGTCAGAGGAAAGCCCAAAACCCTCTGCAAAGGCAGGATTATTTAACCAGGGGAAGTTTTTCCTTGCCCTGCCAGTGGAGGACAGATGTGTCTTGAAGCTGAGAGGTTGCCATCCTTTCTAAAGCGTCCAAACTCTTAGTAATTTCCAGAGTAAGAAATTATTCTCATCTGGACGTACCATGTAACGTTCATTCCACAGCTTTGGCAGCTCCTGTTCCCCACTTGCTCTACTCATCCCAGACGTGTGTTTGGATGTCACCAAATAATAGTTGCTGATTGTTTCTTTTTCTTTGATTGGCTTTGCAGCACCAGGGAAAAATATAAAAATCTACGGCAGGGTTGGAAGGGAACTAATCACTTACCAAGACCTAATTAGGAAGGGATTCTGACAGAGAAATCCTCCCCGGGTAATAGCTACTCATTTTCAGCTGTGAATACAGGAAGACAAAATAGTTTTAAGAAGCTTAATCAAGTCCTTGCAAAATACTGCACCCAGTAGCTGAACCACACTTGATTGGGGCTGGAGTGGGGAGGGTGAAAAAAAGGGGATTTACAAAGAGTTCTTGAAAAGCTCGCTAAGTAGCTAATTAGCTTTCTACCAGCAGCTCTCCAAGACCTATTTTCTGGTCCCTTGGTAAACATTCAAAAACCAGCTGAGCAGTTTCAGCAGTTGCATTTGGGGGCAAGTTTCTTTCTTCTCCACTTGGTGGGGAGGATCCTTCTAGACAGAAAGCACCATCACGGGATGCTTCCAGACGGGAACCCAGAAGTCAGGCTGAGGCTGCAGTGATGCTGAGCGCAGGGCAGTGCTGGGGGACGGGGCGGGAGCCTGCTCTGCTGTCCTGCCGCAGCCATGAACGTGTGCCTTGCACCCGGAGCGGGGATTCTGCAACAGCTGGGTGCTGTTTTAGTACCTAGAAGTATCTAGTTAAGTTTGTCTAACCTTTGCACATCAAAGAGGCTATTCTGGGGTGCCGGGCAAGGGTTGCTGAAGGATTTGCCTCCAGGGTCTCCTGCCCTCTATGCTCATCGTGCAGGTGCTGCTGTGCACAGGTATCTCCGGTGCTATTCCACAAACCGTCTTTCTTTGGAAATATTATAGTCTGAGTGGAGTTAACACCAGGGCTGCTCCTGCCCTAGCAGGGACCAAATCCCAAACAGAGGGAATCAGAGGGCTATGAAGTGTCAGGCACAACAGAGCCACTGGCAGTAGCCAAACCATTCGTGTTTGCTTGCTGGTGCAACAAAATAGATCCTTAAAATATTTTATTTGTGCTTCTGCTCCCTGCAGAACCAACCCAGCGGCGTTACGGCTGCAAAAGGCATGTGTGCTCCTGCAGCTCATGACTCTAATCCTGTGAGCGACTTCTTCTCTTAGCATGATAAACACATGCTGCAGAGGAACGGCACTAATTATGACCCTGTCACCTTCATCAGCTCCCCACTAATTGTTTTGGCTTTTTTTAATCTTAGTGCTTGAAGATGAAACATGATGTTTGGTTCTGCAAAGGAGTTGAAAAGAAAAGAGAAGAAAGAATTGCATTTTAAAATAGAAGCATCAGGTAGAGCTTTCTATTGGATTTGAAATTCAAATGACAGAAATTATAACGATTTTTCTGTGTTATTAAAATAAGGCATGGGAAATTTTTAGAGGACTTTCTGGAACTGCCCATACTGACTGTCAGCACAGCGGGCAGGTTCTGTCGCTGCTCCAAGACCAGAGTGTAAACGTGCCAGTGAGAGCAGGTATATTGACTTTGAGAGCTCAAAAATATTTTGAAAATGACCTCTAAGATCTGTGTGAAATAAGGGAACTCTGGAAACTGTGAGCAAACCTTGCAGGGTGTTATTCTATCTGGCCCTTGAGGCAGAGGGGTTTTCAACTGCTTGGCTATGGCAATGAGAATATTCCTGCCCCTGCGAGAGCAGCAGCTTTTCCAAAGAAGCTGAGTGTCATATAGATCACTCTCTAATAGTGCTCAGCACCATAAAGAAATGAAGCCAACTATATAAATAATTATTAAAAGGCATAATTGTGGTTGTCCTGCATGAAGCCAGTCAGTCTAGGGCCCAATTTCCCATGGCTGCCTTGAATAATTTCCACAAGCAGTTCCTTCAGTAGCCTATGGAAGAAAATTAGCTTGGTAAGTGAGCACAGTTGCCATGCAATTGTGTTTATCATCAAGAAACGTCCATATTTATATTGTTTGTTATCAATACCTACATATTTACAATCAAGAGGGAAATATTTACGTCTACCAAACTTTGCTTTGCAAAATCCTCTTGCTGAACTTGCGGCAGAGTTATTGCTTTCGGAAGCTCTCCCCTTGAAGAGGAGGGCGAAGGTGAGCTAGTGCGGATGAAGGAAGAACATGTGTCCTTGCCCATCGCTCCCGCAGCCGATGCCCAGGGGAACCTCGGCGATAAGAGGCACAAAGGTGGTAACGTGTGAAAACTTGCGCTGCTAATTCTGCTGCTCTGGGACTATTTGTTACGTGCAGGGCTGAGGCTGGCCGTTTTTAGCTGTCACAAGGCACACAAACAAAGGAGTATCAGGGCACTGACCAGGACTCGGGAGATGTGTCTCTGGAGCCAAAGGAAAAGGCTGATCAGCCCGTGCTTCACGCGAACCGGGCTGGCTTGGAGGCAGAGGCGTGCGTGTACATGATTTGCTCTGCAACTGACGCACAGCAATCAAAGGCAAACTCATTTATATTTTAAAATCCAGATTTTAATTGCCAGCCCACGTTTATCCGTGTGTGTAGGCGGAAGGGAGAACTCTTCACCCAGCTGCATTTGGATGCTGGCTTTTGGGAGGGGAAGAGTTGCTAAGAGCTGCCTCCATCCAAGGACTTGTGCAAGAAGTCTCAGGCCCAGAAGGGGTGGTTGTCTTTCAGGAATCATCTTCCATCTAGCTAATCCCCTTGCTCAGCCCATGAGCTGCTTTGTCATGCCTCTAACTTTAAATACAGGCTCACTGGCCTTGCTCACTCCAGTTGCTATCCCAGGCTACCTTGTCTTAAGGTTTCATATTCAATTTTCCAACTCTTAAGTCCCATCACACACTTGCATTGCCCTTCCTAGTCACACAGTGTAGTTCATCTTCTCTGTCACACACGTGTGCACACACTCTTCTTCCACCAGAGACTCAGACTTCTTTACACAAGGTAGACAAAGCTGGTTTCTGAAGCTGCTCTGCTAGGACCTGCAGGACACTGTCACCATCACCACTGTTGTGTGTCCAAGGAGATGCGGTGACTGCTCCACCGCTCCGGTGCATTTCTAATTGTATATCCCTTTGCTGATCCAGCCTAAATTTCACGTCTTAACACCAGGTACAGCAGTGGAAATGTCTCTCTTGCCACATATCTGGTTCCTGAGCTGAAATGCCGCTGAGGGAAATCCTCCAGCTGCTTTGGTGCCTCTGTACCGGGCGGTGCTGGAGGGCAGCCTGGTCTCTCCTACACCACAGCTAAGTTTCAGGCAGGTTTCGTTTCATTTCCGACTCAGAAGTGTAGGGACTGCCCTTCCACTTGCATGGCATGGCAGATACTGAAAAGAAAAATCAGAATGACATAAAAAATATGTATCAAAATTCTCTGTCTGGGTGAAGTTGAGCACTGCTGTGTGTGGCAGAAATGAAAGGAGGGAAACCGCTGCGATGCAGCTCATTAACTAACAGCGGTATCCTTACCTTGTTCTTCTCTTTCTTAAATCAAATTAGAAGGGAATAGTTATACAAACTGGCAGCATGGGAAGGACAGATGACGCTGAACACCGAGCTGTCCTGTCACTTGTGCTGGGACTGTGCACAACAGGCAGGTCAGGAGCTCTGCAGAGCTGGGCAGGAGCTGCCCGGGGAAGCCTCGTACGAGCACCTGCCTCGTATCGATTCACTGGTCAGCCTTGGGTGACTCAACAGAAGAATATTTAATTCTACAAAGGAGTGAAACAGCGGTCATTCGGGTGCCAGATTTCACCTTTCAGGCTTGTGGAAGGATGTTTATCTAGGTAATTTTTCTTTCGTTTGAAAACATTTGGTTTATTTTTGATGGGTAGTCCAGGAGTGGGGAAAGAAAACAGCCGTTCAAGGTTTCTTGGCTGTCCCAGCCAGGAGCAGTACAAATACCAAAAGCAAAGTTCCAGGTGAGCAGGGCACTTTCCAGAGATCAGGGAGTTGCTTTCACTCGGAGCCAGGCTGGACACACCCCCAGTAAATGAGGAAAAGGGCTCTGGCTATGCACCATTTGTAGTAAAATTGATCCCCCTTCTCAGCAAAGGTCAAAGAAATCGAGTGGGGAAATGCTATGAGTCTTGTTCCCTCAGATTAATTCCACTCACCTAATTCCCCATGGAACCTGGCAGCACCGTCTCATCCGGACAGAAAACAACTCTTGGTAGAGCCATCCATAGTTATGTAACTTCATGAATTCAGATGATCGAAGCTAATTCCATATTTCCTATCACTTCTTTTTCATTGCCTTTGGCGGCCAACCAGCAAAACAAACGATCTGCCCTCTGATTGATTTTCTAAGAATAAACCTATTATCTTCTCTCTGGCTAAATCCAGTTTAGTGCCCTAAACTGTGAAGTTGTCTGGAGGTAAAAGAGACATGCTTCCCACTTCCGTGATTTCGGATGAGGGTTTGATGTTGAGGTCACTTATGTACGTTCGTGAATGCACTAGAGATTTAGCTGAGCTTTACTCTTACTTTACTGGTAAAATTACAGTGAGCACCTGAAAATTAACTTGTTAGCCACGGCCTAAAGCACACCCTGGACTTTTCTCTCTGGTTTATTGTTGATATTTCGGCACAATATCTGAGCTGCCTCTTCCCAGCCTGCTTCCCTCTCCCTGTTGGCTCCTGGCAAATGGATGTGAATCTGTTCAGCACCACAGGCAAGCCTCAGGGGGGAGGGAAGGATTAATTGAAGACTTAATTTCTTCTATTTTTATTTGATTAGCTAAGTGGAAGAGGCATGAGTCCCTGCTTATGTGCTACTAGAGGCCTCATATTGGCCATGAATCACAGCTCCCAGCTGCCCCAGTTTGGTTGCATGTCAGGTTAATTATGATATTGTAGTAAATAGTCTTACAGGCAGAGCCCATCAATTATAGCCCTCCACATGCAAGCTGCACAACTCATTTTCCATCACCTACCCGAGACAGGGCAAAGATGAGAAAAAGGAGCTCAAATAAAAGTGGCAGATAGGAAAAAGGGTTGGCAGATAGGAACAGGTCTGAAGGGTCCGATTCTCCAGTGGAGCCGAACTCGTTGGCCAGACTCTCTTGGGTACAGGAAGTAAATCAACGTTAGCAAGCGATCGATAAAACAAAATGTCCTTGCACAGAGTCTGACAGGAAAGCTAGATAATCCCAAACCTGTGAGTGACCAGCAAACTAGAAAGCAGATTTTCCTTCCCTTCAATCTTGACACCCTAATGTTGGGGTTTTCTTATTGCCTCGGTAGCTCCACTGTAGCAGCCAGCTCTCGCCCTTCCAGACTGCTGAAGATCAGAATTTCTGTTTGCAGCTTAATACTGTTTTCTCAGTGCTTTGAACTCCTACTGGCCGAATCGATGCCCAGCTGGGACATCAGACAGCAGAGCAATGCCATAGACATTGCTACTGTGTGCAGCGCATGGTTTTAAAAAATCAGGGATTTACTCCGTGCAAGATGAATCCCAGAAGCACTTCAATTTCCCCTTCCCCATTTTGCCACAGGCCACTCATTTCTCTGTTAGCAAGTTTACGTTGATTTCTTTCTGGTTTGCGTTGTTGTTAATTTTAGAGCCTAACACAGCACACACAATGTCTTACTGGCGTTTGCTGAGAGGCAGATAGAGAGGCAATGAGGAGATGCAGTGAGGAGTTACCATCAGCTTCCCTCCGGTTTAGCCCATTTGCTTCTCTTCCCCATCAGCAGTGGGTAGTTCCTGGAGGAGACCTCGCTTGAATTCAAATCCTGGGGAGAGGCAATGAGCACAGAGAGCCTCTGTCCCTGACGGAAAAGCAGAAACTCCAGCTGGCCAGAAAAATCCAGCCTGAGAGCTGCCTAAGGCTTTCCTGGAGATTTGGAGTAATTACAGGGAACAAAAAACTTCATACTTTAAATGTCAAGCAGCATTTATCTGAAATTCTTTCCAGCCAAGGGGAAATGAAAGAAGATGCAGCAATAAAAAGGAGGAATGTCAAATCCAGTAGCCTGGAAAGGCATTGGCTGGACCCTGCTCCATAAGCACCGTGTAATGGCCTCAAGTTGCACCAGGGAAGGTTTAGATCGGATATTAGGAGGAAGTTCTTTCCTGAAAGAGTGGTGAGGCATTGGAACAGGCTGCCCAGGGAAGCGGTGGAGTGACCATCCCTGGAGGAGCTCCAAAAATGAGTAGATGTGGTGCTTCAGGACATGGTCTCGAGGTCAGGGAGATGTTGGGATGAAGGTTGGACTTGAAGATCCTGGAGGTCACTGATTTTCAGGGAACATCTTGAAGTCGGCACTCTTACCACTCTGCCTCAGTTTCACTTGTGTGGAAGGTCAGAATCCCCCCTTTACCCACAGATATTGGGAAAATGAATGTCTGCAAAGAGGAGAGAAGGGTTGAAGTTTCTACTTCTCACCCAGGGACGTGTGGTTCAAGGCAATGGTCAACTGAGCTTCAGATACTGAGCAAAATGGGATCTACCCATCATATATCTGGACCAAACAGGTTGGGCGTTGTGTCTTCCTCACACCACAGCCAAGCTTCAGCCACCAGCCTGGCTGTGGGACAAGGAAGGGAAGGGTGACAGATTCCTTGCTCCGACCTTAACAGAAACTCCTTTGGTTCGTGGTTTTCCCAGAGGCAAACGGAACGAGGCGGAAAGCTGTTTGTGAAAACGGACTTGGGCATCTGACATCTCAAGGTAACCCCCATGTCAATCCCATTGGCTGCGGTCGGGGTCTGCACGTCTCCTGATGTCCACAGCACCCGGCCGCCTGCCAGGGATGCCCGGGACGTGCTCAGCTGCGCTCCTCCTGCCTCGTGTTCCTCTCTCCTTGTCGGCTTCTGGGCAGCTCTGGGAGGGCAGCTGCAGGGTCCAAATGCTGTATGTTGCACACATCACCTCCCTACTGTTACCAGGAGAACCCATGGTGTTGATAAAAGCCTGTTCACACTTCCCACCCTGCACACACTTCACCTTCTATTTGAGGAAGAATTGGGCTGTCTGACATGGACAGCTGAAGGGGGGAATGCTGCAAACGCTGGCTGTGGCAGACTGAGCACCTGCAAGGTCACTCAGAGACGCTTACTCGCTCAAAGAGCAGCTTGCTTCTGCTGCAAAGCAGCAGGCCTGGCTACGTGCTTGTTCCAGCCCAGGTTTTCAAGCAGACAGACCCATTAGATTGCATCTCCCCAGCCCAGTTCCACCCCCAGGAGACTCAAGCACACCCGGTGAAGAATACCCTTCCCGAGAAGGCCATCTCTTGCCATCCTGGTTCAGGGAGCAGCGTCTCTGCCCATTCGCAGGCAATCCCCGTTGCATGTGCTGAAACCCCCAGGAGGAGCTACCTGGCATTTGTGACGTGCTTGAGCTCAACGTTGCCCAGAGCATTTAGCAAGAAACTTCTAAAATGGTAATTATGAGGCAGGGGAGGTGGAGAGGACGTGGTATACCTGCATCACGAATGTATTTGATTTTTCTTTAGCAAATATATTTAGGTGTCGTAATTAGATGAAGGCGCTTCATATCGCTGTGTCCTGCTACACGAGTTGCCTCTGGGAGAGCTGCACGCTCCTCACACAGACACTTAGAGGAACCTGTCACGTTTGCTGCGTTACCCAGACCATCAGTTTCAAACTTACAGGAAGAAATGCTGCAGTTAGGATCCTGCATTTATTTTCTTTCATGTGAGTAGTCTGAGAACCTCTTGAATGGCTTTGCGTTGTGTTTTCAGCAGGTATATTTGCATACGCAGCTGAATTAACATGCTCCTTTAATTGTGGTGATTACTGTGTGAATCTTGCAATATATTTGTCTCTGATGAACAGAATGTCCAGCTTTCTATCTTGATGAAGGGATCCAGCTCCTACGGGTTGTATGGGAGCAGCATGATGGAGGTGCACGGTTGTGTCATGGCACCGTAAGAACCCAAGAGCCCTGTTTTGGCAGATCCTGCCAACACAGACATTTTGAGACAGTCTGAAAGACAGGGAAGAGACGACCCAAGAAGGGATGCACATGAGTACAACAATAAGCAGGAATAAACAACATTTTCCTGTCACACAAAGCGTCTAAGGCAATGTGTGGAGGAGAGTCGGTCTCTTCTGTCCCAGGAGCTTCCCCAATAAATCTGTTTGTCTTTGCCTGTAACTGCTCCCAGCACGTCATTTTGTCCCTCCAGCCTTCTGATGGAACAGTTGTTCTTCCTGTTAAAGGCTTTTCTTTGGACATAGAGAAGATGGTGGACAATTCTTTTCCATGTCTTTACCTGTGTTATGGAGCACAAGGCATTGCTGGCCTGACCACACCGTGCTTCTGGTCACCTTACATGGGTATTGTAGAAGGTAGTCCTTGTCCCCAGGAGGTTACATTCTTCCCTGAAGATCCTTTGCCTGTCAGGTTTACTGGCACCCTTGACAAGCCCGGGGTGAGATGGCAGAGAAAACACCCCTCTGGAGAACCCTGCAAATGTCCTTGGTGGCACTGAGAGCTACTCCGTGTCCCGAACCTTGCAGCAAGCCACCGGTGGGGATTCCCCCCAGGATTGTCTCTCTTTCACTCCCAGCTTTACACAACAGAACAAATTTTCTGCCTCTGCTGTGATGCATGTTGCCAAGTGATAACAGTTTTGGAGAAAATAAACACGTAGAAAAAATAGACCGTTGAGAGGACCCCAGAGGAGGTGGCAAAATTCACAAAGACAAACCTAATGAGCTGGAAACTGGCAGAAAGGCAAGACTTCACCAAGACACTGTTAAAATAATTTCAAATAAACAAGGTCTCTGCATGCAAGGGATAAAAGTCCCACGCAGAGAGAAGAGTCTGCCTTCTTCCATTGCACAGCAGGAAGATAAGAAGAATTTTGGTTTTTTTCCTTTTTGCTGAGAAATTTAACGTTTCCTTGAAGCTTTGGTAGCTGTGGGCATGCAGACACGCAACTGCTGTTTTAGCTGTTGGAAACCTCTATCACATCCTCCCTCACCTTAGTTCTCTGTCCACAAAACACGCAGCCCCGTTACAGCAGACAATTTATTGGTTTCCTCAGTACTTTTCTACTTTATGCCGCTAAACAACATTTGGAAGGTTATTTGTCCCTAAGTACTTATAATTCTTCCTCTGCAGGAGCCTAATCATTTATTATTAGCAGCGGTTTCAAATTCTAATCATAAAGCTGTTATTTCTGCTTAATCCTAACCGTGCTAAATACTAATTTGACATTTAATTCCCTGGTATTTGGCAATATTGTGCCATTATTATTATGAGTTGACACAGTGAAAAACTAGCTCTGCAGCAACCTTATCCTTATTTATTCACCACAGCGTACATCTTGAGTTCTCTCTCTTGCCACCCTGTGTGATACAGTCTCTCAGTGCGATGTACCCAAAAGAGCATCCCGCCTATACAGAGGAGAGGGAGGACACCTGGATCAAGGGACAGGGTGACACTTTTAAGGAAAGGGCTTGGCAGGAAGGCTGGCAGCACAAGGGAGGATGCAGGAAGGTGGGCTCACAGCGTGGCAGCCCCCTGGGTTAAGAGCTGGTGGGAGAAACCCCATGTCCCTGCTTTGCTTTTCTCTCTGTTACCAAAATCAGGAGTAAAGCTCTTCAATGCCAATGTAGAATTAAAGGGCGGGCATTCTTAATTACAGCACGGGATGTACAGGGGTGACTTCCACCTGGGTGCATGTCCTGCATGGCACCAGACACAGCTTCTATCACTCTGCTGCATAGGTGGGCATTGACTTTCCCAGAAAGGTTGTACATGTTAATTCTATTTCCTGGAAATAATTGTCATGGTTGTATAGTCATTACGCATGCAGCCTGGGTCTCTGAGGGGCTTCCCTGGGGGTTTGGGTGGTCTCCGAAGAGGTATCTCTTGTTGTCCTTTCCATGAGCTCTTGCTTTTTTCCGTAGATGGTCTTGTCTTAGCCCATCTCTTTGATAGGTCCCTTATCTTGGCCTGGTTTGTGGTCTTTCCTGAGGCCCCTCACAACACGCCTAGGATGTGTATTCCTCCAGGATGTGCCAGTCACGGTTGTTGTCCCTGATGGCATTCTTTTCTGAGGCCCTTTGTAACATCCTGAACTTGAAAACGGAGTCAAATTCTGATTTCCTGTCTATGATCGTGGCTGTGGACAATGTTCCTGTGGGTTATTACCCACGAGGATGGTAGCAGAGCAGAGGTACCCGTACATGGTGGAGATGGCAATCTCCTGGGGTCTGCCAGTGCCAGGGGCTTGGGCTGGCCCCTGCCCAGCTCAAAGCGTTCCTGCTGAACGTGCCGCTGGCGCTGGAGGCTGGGTGCCGAAGAGGAAATAACGGCAGCCTGCAGCTTGCAGGCATCAGCTCCCTTGGAACGAGCTATTATAGAGTCTTTGTTATGTGATTATATGGTAGAGTATTTCTTAACCAGAGCAGAAAAAGACCTCACTCCCAGCACTGTCTAAATTTTGAATGTATAACTTTGAAAGCTTAATCATATTCTTTCCACAGTGCCTTACGGTGTATATATATTTGGGGGCTTGTTGCTTTTCTGTATTCACTCATTTTGCTGTCAGCTTCAGCTTAATATTATTAAAATTGCTCTGGTTCGCTCTACTTAAAATTCTCCGGTTACAGTATTTTTTGGAAAGAAGTGCTAAGTCAATTCCTTTCTCCTATTTCTCGTTTGTCTTTAATGACTCACTAGATGAGCACCTTTGAAGCAATGAGCCTATTGCCGGGAGAAGCCTTGGAGGAGCCAGTGGCCAAAGTTTTGCAGGTTCAGGTCCCCTGGACCAGGGAGCAGCTCTTTGCTCAGGACAGAAGCACACTCCAGAGACACGGGACAACACGTTGTTCCTGAGATGTCAGGGGGCACAGGCGATGGCACATTAAGGACCACATCCCCTCCTTGCGCATTGAGGTCAAAAGCTTTTTGCTCTCTTTGCAAGGGAAAGGGGGTAAATCATCACTGGAGCCTCGCTGCCTTGCCCTGGGGACCTGCGTGTTGCTGGCAGGACACAGTGGAGCAAATTTGGCTTGTGAAGAGAGGAAGGAGAGCGGGAAAAGGCTGCAGGTGGGGCCAGTAGCAGTGCGGCTGAGATGCTCATGGCCCTCAGCTGGGGCAGGGCCCTATAAAAGGCAGGAAGGAGATGGTGGCCTATGGTATCAGAAGGACTTTTGTGCTTTCAGGTGTGGGCTGAGGTGAGTGCAGTGGCTGCGGTGCTGTGTGCTTGGCATGGTGGAGGTGGGCAGAGGGCCCTGCCGAGGGGCACAAGGTAGCCCTGGGCTGGGGGCTCAGTCCCTGCTGCTGCTCCTCAGCTGGGCACTGAACTGGGGTCACTGGGGATGGGGAACGGGCCTCCTGCCATCCCTCTGGGGGTGCCAGGGCTGGGAGCTGTGCTTTGCTGGGGCTGGGGTCAGCCTCTGTAGGGGTAAGAATGTTCTTTGAGGCTTCAATTGAAGCTAAAATGTACCAGGCACCTTATTGGCAGGCAAATACTTCCCTGTCAGGAGGCAAGGCTGTCTTTGCAGAAATGCCTGGTTATGTGCACTGTGGTTTCTGGCCTCATGGGAATGTCTTTTTTCTGAGGGTGACAAGTAATAGTATTCCAGTAACACCAGCTGCTACCCCTTTCCCTGGGGTGCTCAGGACAATAACCAGCTCTGGGCTGTGGGGAACGTGACAAATGTCAGGGGTCTTTGTTTGTTGGCTCCCTTTCATTTCACAAAGACTGACGAATCTTGCTGGAGTGAAAAGGAAGGAGGCAAAGCTGTTTACAAGTAGAGGCAGCCCCCGACCGCAGCTCTGGAGCCTCACTGAAGGCAAAGCGTGGGGTTGGAGCTGGCCCTGGAGCGGCTACGTTGTGGTACCACGCTGCCATGGGTGGGAGGGATGGGGTGTCTGACACCCACCTCTGCAGCTGCCTCTTTGCTGAGCGCTGCCACGGAAAAGAGCAGCTCCCCAGGCTCTTCCAAAGTGCAGATAAAACTTTTTCTTTTTCCTCCCTTGCTTGCGAACGTGGGGCTGACTCATAATTGCACGGATTGCAAAAGCAAAATTCTCTCTGGCATTGGGCAAAATGATGTTTTCTTGTGTGTGCAAACTGTCTCTTTGTAATACTGGGGGTTCAGTAAGAAAAACAATCTTTTGTCTGCAGTAACAGCAAATTTGTTTCAGTGTTGTGTCAGGGGTGTGTTATTGGCAAGGTGCTCTTCTGAACGTAGTGTTGTTACCGAGTGAGTTAAAAGAAGGGTAATGCTCGCTGTGTAACAGCTGGTAAATCAGCTCTCCTCTTGTGCTGCTGTGTCCACACAAAACAAGCCTCAGGTGCATTGCTGAAATACCCATAATACTTAAAACCTTCTGTGCTTGCTTAGCTGAGAGGCATCTCCAGCAAAGAGTGATAAAGCTGATGAATATTGTAGGGAAGATGGAGGTTGTGCTCAGGCCACTGAGCGTTTGCAGCAGTTCTGTGACTGACTGAGCTGGCTCGGGAGCTCTTTGCCCCCCCTGGTTCATTAGCGTTTAATGAGGCGCTCCCAGGGAACTGAGGAGACAGGTTCCACTGAGTCACATCCATCCTCGCACTGCTGTGGAGCTGGAGAAGCTGGTGTTAGCCCAGCACTGAGGAAATCATCCCTCCCATGGGCTGTGGGACAGCAGGTCTCGGTGCTGGTCCCTGCTTGCTGTGGCTGGGAGGGACTGATCCTGCCTGGTGCTGGTCCTGCTGGGCTGGCTTCAGTGCAGCTCCTGGGAGGCTGCTGGTGCTCCAGAAAAACTCCAGCCTGTGGGTACATGGATGGTAACTCGGCACATTCTGAGCTCAGCTACGATGAATTTTTAAGCGGCCCCTTTGGCTCAAACATTAAAAATAGCTGGATTGTTGGGACTTACTGAAATATGTGTATTTCTGAGCATTGTAGTGCCTGGAAGGCAAGTCACAGATGGCAACTCTGATAAGCCAGGCACCCTGTTAGCACCCAGCAAGAGCTGTCCCTGCCACCCAGGAGTGCAGGCGAGCTGCTGGGGGCTCCCTGTTAGGGTCATTGTTCCTTTGGTATGTAAAACAGGGGAAAAAAGAGGAAAAAGGCTGATGCTTAAAGGTGTAGTTTGGTTTCCTTCTTAGTTCAGTACTTCTTGAAATAATTATAGAAGATTCATTTATTAATACTAACATTTGTCAGGGTTTTTAGTTATTTGTGGTGTCATTACTAAATGTAATGACATATGTAGTTTCCATTTGTGGAAAAGGTCAAGTATCCATTGTGGAAATATTGACATTTTGTGAGGTGATGCATTCCCTTTCCATACCAAAGCCTATGGAATGATGCGCTGTTGTCCACACGCTAAGCCCTGGACACTTTGCTGCTCCTACTAAAACCTGTCCCTCGGGGAGTCTTTAAGCACAAGGCTTGTCCTTCCTGTCAGCCTGATGGAGTCGTCACTAATGGAATCTCAAAATGGCTTCAAGAAGCAGAACTCAAATCTTGACTTAACTTGGAAAATGGGTGAACCTGGAAACACTGGAAAATATTTTTCACGTGACATTCGTGCATCTGGGTAAGAGTTGACTGTTACCTGCGCTGATCGGTCCTTCCCTGGCTGAGAGCTCAGGCTCCGGGGAGTCTTGTCTGCGCTCCAGGCTCTGCAAAAGCAGCGGGCACATTTTCCACATCCAGCACCCTCACCAGAGACGTTGACGCTCTCAGCAAGGCTCTTGCTGTCCATCCCACCACGGGGTGCTGATGGAGTGGTCTGTGTGAGCCTACCTTGGCTGGTGGAAGTGCAGCGTAGCTCCCTCCTCCCCATCACACAGCTCCGAACTTGGCTGAAAACAACCTCAACGAAGTTACTCAGAGCTACATTTTAATGGGATTTATTTCCCTGGCACCTCCACCAGTCCTGACAGATTTCCCTGCTGGTTGCGCCTCTGGGCTGAGCTGGAAGGGAACAGCACAAGAGCCTCACCAGAGGGGACATTTGCTTATATGCTGTTAAACACTTAAAATCTAATTACTAATACAGCTCTAACTTTAGTCCATTTGCAAAGCTTTGTTACCGAACTGTGCCTAGTGAAACAGATAGGATAATTAGCCAAAGGGTGGCAATAATAACCTGTTTTTCTACACTCATGCTGTTCATGTCACAGCTGTACCTGACAGAATTCAGGAGAGTAAATTGGGGCCATAAGCATCTGATTTAATAATTAGGTACTGTAGCTGTTCCTAAGTGAACCCCCCCTTTTTTCTTTTCCTCCTCCTTTTCCACCTGGCACCCACTGCTCTGCACATCGGTGAGCTCCCGAGCTGCAGAAAGCCTGCTCGCCCCCAGGAAGGCTGTATTTACCAAACTGCTTGCACGGAGAAAGAAAATAGTAAGAGACAAGGGAAATTTGAGGTTCAGGTGATCCTTTGGGGAGGAATCAAGGCCACTGCTTGACAGCGAAGTGCTTAGTAACCACCTCCGGTGAATTAGTGGAAGGACATAGATAAGGAAGGTGAAGGAAAGGCTACTTGGAAATTTTACTCCCCTAAATATCTTGCCTTGGAGCATTGCTGCTGGCTCTAGAGCTGGTAAACGCTGGCATAAGGGGAAGCTCATCTCTGTGTCTAGATGCATTAGAGATTTTTTTTTCACTTTGCAGCCTGGAGAAATGCAGACGAGCTCTGGGTGGGCAAGGGGATCCCTGGCCTGAAAGATGTTGGGCTGCAAATGGACAAGGGAAAGCAGGCTGCTGCAGCCGAGCCTGGAAAGGACTCGGGACTCACAGGGGTTCCTGCAGCCCTGGGTTCTCTCTTGGGGCTTGCCATGGCAAAGCAACCCACACCTGACCAGCTCCTAACGCTTTACATGGCCGTGATCTGGGGTGGTTGGGAGCGTTTGTCCTTGCAGCTCTGCGTGGGACACGCTCTTCTCCCACACTCTGCCCCTTCCAGCACCTTAGTGCTGTGTGTAGCAATGCTTTTCTCAGTGCTCTCTGGGGCAGGAGAACTACTACAGAATTTGTCCCAGAGGCGAGGAGCTTGGTTTCACAAGCAAATTCATGTGATTTATTCTGTCACACCGTTTTTTTCCAAGTCTTCTGTCACCACTCACGGGCTCAGACCAGGGTAGCAGACCCCGCTGGTGCTGCCAGAAGAACACAGCGTAGTAAGACCTCTCCTCACAACCTCTGTCCTCGTCCTTGCTACTTACTGCTTCCCACAATGCCACTTAAACTGGTTCTTAGTTGTGGGAGTATCTTGTGTTCTCTGGCTTGATGGTTCCTGAGTGGATTGGACCTGGGCAGAAGCTTTCTGAAGGAGCTTTCTCTTTAACTGAGTATATGCTTTGTAAAAGCTTCTCATAATTTTTGTAATTACAGCCAGCATATTTATTTACATAAGTAGGGACTGTAATTACAGCCAATTAAAATATATAATTAGTTAATTAGGATCCATAATGTGGACTAAATAGGCTGCATGAGTGAGCTTCAAGGCAGGTGGTTGTAGTTAGCAGCACTGGCCACGACTCGTCCCTCTGAGGAGGCTGGTTTTAGCCTCTAAGCCGAACATCCTGCAAGGCAAAGCTGGCAGGAATGTCCGCCCACTACTGGATGCACCTTTTTCTTGCTGAGTGAGAAGCTGCTGAGCTGAACAATGACAGATTTACATGGAATACTGTCGAGCTAACTGCACAGAAAAAGTGAAAGCTCCCCTCGAGTGCACGGAGTTAATTTTATTGGGTGTTTAGCAGGTCCTAAGGAAAACCAAGCACCTCTGTATCTTCGCAGGTGGATAGCTTTCTGGCAGGACCTTGACTGCAACTAGATTCTTATACTTTATAGACGCAAAGCTCTGCCAAGTTGTAGTGGGTCTGGCATATCCCCATGGAAGCACATGGTGCGGAAAGGTTCTGCAAATGCAACACTTCTCTCCTTGGACTTTGGAAAGAACCAGAAATGGAAAGTTCTGCCGCCCTAGCATGGACTTCAATGACTCCTCTGGGAGTTGAAGAGCAGAGAGTGATTTGGGGGCATCTGTGGACAAGGCCATGGCCCGTGGATGCAGCTAGGAGCACGTCAGCCTTTGTGGATGCTGCAGAGGGTGAGGTGGGCACAGCCTGGCTTTGGGGAGCCCTGCTGCCCACAAACGGGCAATGTTAACTCTCTTCCTTAGAAACACTTAGGTTCCAAACAAGCCCACGTTGGAGAGCTATTTCTAGAGGCAGCTGGGAACAGCACCTGTTTTACTGTGGACTGTTCAACAGCTGGGGTGAAACCCTGGGAGCAACGTCCCCAGCTCAGCCTCTGCAGAGCAGCAGGAAGGCAGGAGAGCAAGGTCAGAGGTTCAGTAAAAGCATCTGCTGGAGCTGCCGGCTCTGACAGCTGATTAAGATCTTGCTGACCCTTGCTCTGCCATGCCCCTCGGGGAGAAGAGAAGCTAATGGGGTGGAAGGCCCTATGCTAGAAGGTTGAGGGCTCTGCAGGTCAGGCAGATGCTTTGCTACTGAATTTGTCCAGGCTTCAGAGTTCCCTGCAGGGTAAAGTGTGTAGGCTGCAGAGACTGCAAAACATCCCTCTGCCCGCAAGAGCATGCAAGTGGTGCCCCTCTGCCTGCACCCTGCTTTGGGGGCACCTTAAGGTTCCAGGAATGAGCATCTTGTGTGTGACAAGTGGTCCCTGCAAGCGTCATGTCCCCCTGTCCCTCCTTCACTTTCAGTAGGTCTGATTCACCTTGTACCCAACCTGCTCTTCCTGCTCCTGCAGCTTCGTGGGATGGCTTTGCTGCAAAGCTGCACCTCACAAGCGGGACTGGAGCATTTTTTCTCCCAAAAAAGGCAAGTCTGTAAAGCTTTGGACCCACTGTAGCCAGAACTATCAGCCAGCACCACACAGAGCACACAGCCAGTAACCCAGACTCGTGCTCAGCTCCCAGGTAACAATGGCAAAAGTAAAAATGCTCTTGGTGGTGAGAAAAAGCCTTTAGCAAAACTGCATCGAACACACACAAAACCCATGCACGTCATCTACTTCCGGAGCTGAGGAATTGTCTGTGGCCCTGGGCCCTGTCTGCCAGGGAGGGGTGGCTGCCAGCTCCTAACTGCTGTGGGCTTCACAGAGCAGAAGAAAAGGCAAGGGAGGGAGAACGAAAAGCCATTCACATGGGATTGCTTTGAAAAGACTCAAATCTACTTATTGGTAGGTTCTACGTCTCTGACAGCTGCTGACTGCAGAAGCAATGAGTTGTGTTAATTAAAACCCAGTTAATTGGCAAAGGGAACTTTAGCCTGATGACACTGAATGGCAACATCTCTTACGCTGGGAAAGATGTTTGGCTGGTTGGAGCCCATGAGGGCACAACGTAATTGGCACAGCGGGCATCCTCCGCTCGAGAGCAGGCAGCTGTGAGCAAAGGTTCACCGGTTCTTTGTGCCCCTTATCTGCACTTGGGCACCAAACAAAAGCCCGTAGAGACATCTAATGCTGCTGGGCTGGAGACCCTCCTCCACACCTCCAGTTCTCCCTCGTCCCAAAACCCACGAGCACAGAGCTTGTTCCCTTTTCTGTTCCTTGTTCAAAACACGTTTTGATTCAACTCTTCAGCTTTGCCACTTTAGGCATTTAAAGGCGGTTCTCACGGGAGCACTTTGGCTTTGGTCTATGGTTTGCCAAGGGTGATGGCTGTCAGCGTCCGTTGCTTGAGCTCTGTAGCAACCTGCAGCGCCTGCTGACCCTCCCCATGGACACATGGGTGTAGAGGGGGGTCCTATCCAGTGGCTTTCAAGAGGCCACCCTGGGTGGCGTTTTACTGCCGAGACCTGCCCATACTGTCAAGTTCTTGTGCCCATCTTCAAGCATTGAAGGGTGGGATTTAGGATGTCTGAAAAGAGTAGAGTTGAGTAATGACATGGAAGATGCTGGAAACAGACAGGCAGCTCCTACTGCGGTGGGATTTGCTGCTTTAAAATTGCTTAGATTTCTTTACCTTTCTGCTGGGGATGAACTTGCCGTGGAAAAAAAGGGGTGGAAACTCGCGCTGGAGAATCAGTGTGGGAACAACCAAGGTGCTGGCAAGGGCTGGGCTCCAAAGAAGCAGAATTGGTAGCTGTGTAATTGTACTGGACAAATCTGGCCCAAAAGGAAAGTTTTCAAAGCAGATTTAACATATGGTGTCGGAGTCTGGGGACACAATGCGTCAGATTGGTGCATGCTCCAAAATTGTGAAGGGCATCTCCTCTGCTGCTAAAGCCACAGCAGGGAAAATAGAGCCAGGATAAGTGACTTAAACCAGTGTTAACTGCTGCTTTGCCTCCCCAGACAATTGAACTTCAGGAGCAAATTAAGCTATTTACAAATCCTGATCAAATTCAGGAGAGAATTTTGTTCAGAGGAAAGTTTATATATTCAGTGAGTGACGTTTTTGGTAAGTGAGGGGCTCTCAGTGGGTAAGAATGCAGTGCAATGGACTGTGAGAAGTTGTATCGAGCAAGCTTGTCCCAGGAGAATTGGAAGATGTTAATAGACTTGAAACCTCATTGGAATTATGGGTCATTCATACCGAAGACAACGGGTTCAAGCTGGAAAAGAAGGGGGGTGAGGGTAATCTCCCCTAAGCCTGGTGTAGCATGTTTAGCTGAATAAAATGAAGGCTGAGAGGAGAAATGGTTGCAAGTTGTAAATGAACTCCGTGGAGAGGAAAAGCTCCTTGAAGGACAAAGCTGTGCTGACACAAGTACACTCCGGTGTAAAGTACATGAGAGGAAAACTGGGTTGTTATGAACCACCAGAACCCGGAGGCTCTGCTGCAGCTTGCTAACGTGAAGTCTTGGGAGGCATAAATCCAACCATTTGAAGGTGGTGTTTGATAGAGGAGGATAATATGCCCAGATAAGGCAGGACTGCAGCTGAGCATACAGAAGGCTGAAAGGAAGACCTGCGTTGGCCAGGGCATGAGCCAGGTGCTTCAAGAACATTTTTTCTCTCCCATATCTCTTTTTCTACTCCTAAACCAGGCATGTCTGCAACCCAAGAGGCCATCTATTGCAAGCCTCACCTCCTGCCAGAGCAAATAAGCAGCGCGGTGTCACATGCTGGAAAGCACTTAGGGGAAGGGTGTTCTCAGCACGCCCAAATCGGGGTGGTGGAAGGCACACCGTGCAGGCAGGCGTCCACCGCCAAAAGTGGTTCAGCAGGGTCCCAAGAGCCTGAGTTAGGGCATACGTGGCAGTATGTTTAAGGATGTTTTCAGGATCCAGATAAGTAGATTTATTTGTTTAGCTGTCCTCTCATGGGAGAGTAGCACAGTGCAACTGCACAACCCCGTCCTGCTCCCTCATGGCTCTTTGTGCCGTCTCATAAAAGGGTTTATGAGCTAAACTCTGATCCTGCTGCAGCGTCCTTGATTGCTCCCAGATAGCCTCTCCCTAGGGGACTTTCACACATCTGGGTTTCCTCTTCAGTTGTCTCCTGCAAACCTTGGCAGGGCAGAATGTGAGGATTGCTCGTATTTTCCCCTGGTGTACCTCAGTCAAAGTCTAAGAAATTGCTGAAAACTTCAGAGTTGGGGTGTCTGGTTTGTTTGGGGTGGGTTGTTGGGTTTTTTTTTTGATGGTGGAAGGAGCTGGACAGAACAGGCTCAGCTCTTTGCTGCGAGCAAGATGGTAATGCTGTGCTGCAGCAGGCGAGACCCAGGAGCCCTTCAGCCACCATTACATCAGCTGGTGACTTCATCCGGGCTGCCAGAAGAGAGCAAGTGGAGGCCGTATTTAACAGCACGCGTGGCAGGCTGCCTGTCTGGGCCCGGACGTGAGGCCAGCCCAGGTCACAGCTTGTCTCTACCCCGGCTCCTGCTGCTCCTCTCTTTGTGTCAGCCTCGGTGGTACATTGCTCCAGCTTGTGGATGAGAGCTGTGATGTTTAGGATGAGAGGAAATGGCCTCAAGTTGAGTCAGGAGAGGTTTAGATTGGATATATTGGCCTTTTGCTTTATATCCTGCAGGACGTCTGCTCTTATGTGGGAAGCAAAAGGTGTCTGAAGGAAATGACAGTGATAAGACCTCATGTTCCTCAAGAGGTGGGAGGGTGGTGAGGGCCGATGTGCTTTCACAGGACCTGTGAGTTGTCCCCCTTTTCCCTTAGAAGTCGTTATCGGCTTATCTGGAGAAAGAGCCTCTGGTTTTGCCGTGTACAAGTCCCAGCTTCTGGGGAAGGTGGCTCAGTCTCTGCAGAGAATTGCCTCTAAATTGTCTCTGCTTGCTTTGCACGATGCACGATAAATGATCGTATCAGGTTATTATAGTAGCTGCTCTATTCAATTCCTTCAGCAGAGAGACTCCTTTTCCTGAAATTGGTTTCTCTCGACTCTGTCATCATTACATAGCAAATTGCCTTGGGAAAGAGGCAGGAGCTGGGCAGCGGCTGGTTGCCGCTTTGCATGCGCCTGTTTGGCAGCGGGAGATGCATCAGGCAAATCCGTGGGGAGCTGCCCTGGCAGGAGTCTCCCATGATGAGGTTTGGGACGTTGGTGTCTCTCAGAGAGAAGATGCAGGGAGAGGGATGGTTATGGTGAGGTGAGGGTGATGTTTTGCGAGTCTGAGATTAAATTCTGCTGTGAATGCAACGGCAGGTCTAGGGCAAGCTGGTTTATCCTGGAGATACCAAAATCCTGCTAGAGGTGGTAATAAATAGGGGTGGGCACAGGCAGCTCATGGTGGGGAAAGGTTAGCAAACACCTGGGGGGTGTGGGGCTTGGAAGAGTTTATTATTGATTTCTTTTTTTTTTTTGACCATGGCATCACTGCTGGGAAAAGAGAGTCTGGCCATCCAGGTCTCATTATCCATTATGAGATTTGTCAGACTGCTACTAGGATTAGGTAGGTTTTAGGCTGTTGCTTTTGGCCATTTCTTTCATTACCGGCTTACAGCAGCTGCCTTATCTCACAGAAGCACTTTTATTAGATAGGAGACTAGAGGAAGAAAGCGTTGAAATGAGGTAAGGAAGGAAATGATCCAGCAAAGGGCAAGAGGGCCAAAGTGATGTCCTGAGGTGGTGGCCATGATCTGTTCTGTCTTGAGAGCCCTGGAGAGCTCTGGCCACAGCCTTCTTTAGACCTGGGTGGGAGTAATCCAGGGATTTCTGTCAGTTTTCCTACAAGGAAACATCAAGCACGTGCAGGTCACAGCAGCACCGCAGGCAGGGCAGGGTGCATGGACCCTTCCTTCAGTGTTCTTCAACGCCAATGATGGGAAACCTTCAGAACAAGAGGTGATGACCTCCAGTTGTGCCAGGGGAGGTTTAGATTGGCTATCAGGAAGGAGTTCTTCACTGAAAGAGTGGTGAGGCACTGGAACAGGCTGTCCAGGGACGTGGTGGAGTCACTGTCCCTGGTGGCATTCAAAAAACAAGTATATGTGGCGCTTCGGGACATGGTCTAGGGGTCAGGGAGATGTTGGGAGGAAGGTTGGACTTGATGATCCTAGAGATCTTTATCAACTGAAATGATTCTCCTCGAGCTGCTGCTTGTGGCCTGGCAGAGCAGGAGAGGCTGAGGTCTCCTCCTATCCCCACCCGTGCAGACCCTGGGAGCTGGGTGGGAGGTCCTGCTGTTGGAGCTGCGCCAGCGCTGGGGCCATTGTTCTGATGTGCTCAGAACCTCTGGTTTTTCTCCAGATCCTCTGTTCATCCATAGGAACACGACCTCCTGCTGCTGCTTTCCCACGTTGGGTACCGATGGCACCGCGCTGGGGCACAGCTCTGCTGTCCCTCACCTGCAGGCTGACTTCTACCAAGTGGATGAAACAGGCAGGAAACCCCATGAACTCCAGCTACGGCATTAAATGAATGATTTTTCCCATTTACTGCCCCACCACCCCCAGCTACTGCTGAGCTTTTTTGCTTTAGCAGTCTAGGAATATGAGACTGAACGTGCTTTCGTCTTAGATCAGATGAACCCTGCCTAGCCTGATGTTTACCTGGCTGCTTTTTATTGGGTCTTCCTGAGTTCCTCTGGGATAAGAGCAGAGATGAGGGGTTTTTTTCAGGCTTCTGGAGCGTTGCTTCACACTTCAGTGCATCACATGTAAGAACTTAAACACCAGATCTCCCTCAGCACGCGGAACCGGAGCTTACATATTGTTTTTCAAAAGGCGAGCTCGCCGGGCACCTGTTAGGCAGCAGACACCTCAGCTTGGATGGAGTCTGAGGCGCTGAATCGAGCAAATATTGCTGGGAGCTCCCAGCCCTAATTAAAACTGAAATAGTGTTTTGCTCCTGCCAGGGCTGTCCGGCTGCGGCGGCCTGAGCGGGAGTGCTCAGACTGCAGCAGGGGTTTTAAAATGTCTCCTTGAGACAGAGCAGAACCTCTATCAAAGAGAGATGCTTTACACCCTGATGAGTGGAACGGATTTTCCGTGCCTAGCGCTGTTTTGGAGGCTTGGGGTCCCTCTGGCTAAATCCCAGAGGGAAAACTCAACTTTTGTATAGGAAAAGATGGAGTAATCTGAGCATAGGCTAAAACAAAGAATTCAAGTAAGAGATCTTCAGAAACTGGCTGTTAAAGTTGCTTTGAAATCTTCATGTATTGGACATATGGGCTAAAATTTCACCCCAGGGTGAAAGCTTGTTGGGAAAGTCTAGTTCTTGATTCCTTTGTCCTGTACCCAGCCCAAAACGGCCCAGTCTGGGGTGCACGTGGTGAGAAGTGTCTGGCTCAGCCCCTCTGGGTTCACCTCCCAGCCTGGAAATGCCCGGCAGCCCCTGGGCTGGGTTTGGAGAAGAACATGTCAGGGTCAGGCATTCCGTCTATGATTCCACCACCCTTTCTTGCAAATCTCAGCCGAACTGAAGAGCCGGAGAGAATTTTTGCTTATCCCACGGGTTCAAAATAGATCATTTGATGCTGTAGGCCACATCCTCACGATGCTGCACGTGGCCACGGCTTTTATCAGCAGCAACACGAGCTAACATCTGGCTCGTGGCTCTGCAGCTGCACTCGATGTGCCCAGGTGGGAAAGGGGCGATTGTTTCAATGGGAACACATTAGAAAAATGAAGGAAACGTCTTATGCTTCATGGCCTCTCCGCTGCCTCTCAGGCGTTCATGGAACAACGGGCGTTTCAGCAGCTGGCATACTCTGTAACAACTGCTACTTTAAAATTTTATTTTTCTAAAGAACCACAGGAAAAAAAGATGAAAACCAGGAGGGAAGAGCTCCGGTGCTGTTCCCCTTCCTGCTTTTCACCTCTGCATGTCGATGTTTCATTTTGAAAGCGCTCTCGTTTTAGTCACTGTTTCCTTATTGCAGGCAAGCAGAATTGATAGAAATATTGATCTTCTTTTAATGAGTTTTAAAAGGGGGGAAAAAAAAAAGAGCGTGACTCAGAGTAGTGAGGTGGTATAGATTGATTGATGTGTCTTGTTTTTTTAAGTGCTGCTGATGCATCTTTTTGAAGTTGGCTCGGTTTTATCGTTTTCCTTGCAGTGGCTGATACTTGCTCACCCTGTTTTTGTTGCTTGCAGTGATGGTGTTTGTTTAGCTGGTGTGGTCACAGCCTGCATCTTCACTGCACTTTTGTCAAGGTCAGTGTCCAGGACATGGGATACTTGGAGAACAGATGTCGGGCAGTGGTCGGACTAGGGGAATGGATCAAAACTAGAGGTGGGTAGATTCAGATTAGACGTTAGGAAGAAGCTCTTCACCATGAGGGTCTGAGACACTGGAATAGGTTGCCCAGAGAGGTGGTGGAAGCCCCATCCCTGGAAGTTTTTAAGGCCAGGCTGGATGGGGCTCTGAGCAACCT